>MJUU01067054.1:0-29764 GCA_002080025.1 Modiolus philippinarum | reverse complement strand
GCGCAGCAAGGCGGCGGCCACGGGATATGCATAACCTATAACTACTGAAGTTAACTTGGAGTAGCCATAGAATCCTGACTACTCTGACCAGTCATAGAGTCCTGACTACTATGACCTATCATAGAATCCTGACTGGTCTGACCTGTCATAGAGCCGTAACTGCTCTGACCAGTCGTAGAACCCTGACCGCTCTAACCTGTCATAGAATCCTGACTTGTCTGACTAGTCGTAAAGCCCTGACCGCTCTGACCTGTCATACAGCGAAGGAAATATTCCTAAAATAGCGCTCATCGTGTGAATCGTGTGCCTGGAAATTTAACAATTGAGCAAATAAAAATACCAACATATTAAGTAGATATATGGAACAACCCATATTTATCTTAAATGTATTGGTGAAATGACAATAATGTGCACAAAAATACCCTTTGTGGTTTCAATATTCACAACCCCAACAAGCATTTAAAATGTTCTTTTTGTTATTTTTTTCTGGTAAATTTACAGCAAGTCAGAGAATTATATGCCTTTACAGTAAGTTTTAATACAATTGTAGGCATTAATAAAATATCGAATGGAGAAAATGTACCTTTTTCATATTTTTGGTTAAATAACAGCTGGGACTAATATATTAGTCCCAGATTACATAAGTTTCAGTATGCGGGCATTGATATATATATGAATATATAATATCAAATAACTAAATACCGAAGTTACTGTGAATTTAGTTTCTGCATATGCGCATTTCGTCAACTTATATCTCGTCAGTGCAGATAAAATCGTTTGGAAGACCATAAACTCAACGATGTTTAAAGACTGATAGAGAACAAATAACCAATATGATCTAAATGTAAAGCCAAAATCAGCTAAGGACAGAGCTTTGCATGAGGAAGTTTTCAAAAAAATTTACAAAAAAATAGATATTGTAAGCTTCCAAATAGAATCGGCTTTCGGGTCAGCACCGAAGTACTGACTGCTGGGCTGATGAATACCCTCGGGGACTAACATTCCACCAGCAGTGGCATCGACCCAGTGGTAACAAATAACTAAATACCGAAGTTACTGTGAATCTAGTTTCTGCATATGCGCATTTCTACAGCTTATGTATCTTCAGTGCAGATAAAATCTAAACATTTGGAAGACCATAAACTCAAAGATGTTTTTAAACTGATAGAGAACAAACAGCCAATATAATCTAAATGTAAAGCCAAAATCAGCTAAAGACAGAGCTTTGCATGAGGAAGATACTCCTTATAGTTTTCAACAAAATTTACAAAACTTTTGATTTTTTCAAATGGAGAAAATGGGCCTTTTCTTATATATTTAAGGTTAAATAACAGCAGGTTTCAGTGTTCCTGGCATCAATATAATATCAAATGGAGAAAATATGCCTTTTCATATAGGGTCTAGGTTAAATTACAGCAAGTTTCAGTATTGCGGGCATGGATATTATATTAAATGGAGAACATGTGCCTTTTTATATAGAAAAAAGAACTTTTTCCGATGACAAACACGACTCGAAAGTATTTAGACTTTCTTTAAAAAAACTATTAGCCATATTTTAAGACAAGAGTATAGACAATTATCGTTAACAGAGAGAACTGACTCTTACATAGTCTTTTGTTTTAACTGGGGTGATCTGAGTCGAATCACCCAAGCAATCTCACCTCAGTTAGAACAAAGGATATTTCTACCTTTTATTCTGTTTTTATCAAGGCCAGATTTTGAGAACTGTTCAGT
This sequence comes from Modiolus philippinarum, assembly GCA_002080025.1. Classification (NCBI taxonomy): domain Eukaryota; kingdom Metazoa; phylum Mollusca; class Bivalvia; order Mytilida; family Modiolidae; genus Modiolus; species Modiolus philippinarum. The sequence goes on along the minus strand of MJUU01067054.1, from coordinate 28,030 downwards.
TTATGTTTTAAAATCAAGATTTTAAAACGTTGAAAAAAAGCATAGTCCACAGTTGGATTCGAACAAGGTTCGTATCCTTTACTAGACTTCTGCCTTACCTATTACACCATTTAACATCAATTTCCTTATTAAACCAAATCTTTTGTTGTGATATAGAATAACAAACAAACAAAAAAGAAAAAAGTGAGTGGCATCTTCATATAGAGCACCAAAAGAGCACCAAAGGCACAACTTTGGCAATTAACAATATGTATTTTGGCCAAATCAAACAGTTTAATGACGCACACAAGATGGGTTTCTTGAAATGTCTAAAGGCACACATGACCAATGCTTTGTGTTCAAAAGGTTTTGGTCACATGCATGTATTTCATTGTGGTCATGAAAAGTCTAAGAACACACAGGACCAACGTGTTTCAAGTTTGTCTTAAATAGTCTAAACGCATACAGGACCAAGGTTTTTCAAGTTTCCCCGAAATCTTCTCGGCAAATACAAAATTTAATGTTTTTCAGTAACAGGGCATAGAGGATTCAGAACCAGTTGGTTGAACAATCTATGAACACGCATAGACAATAACAGTACAATGGACTTGACATAAACGCATTATGTCAAGTCAGTGTAATGCTATTGTGTTTATACTGCAACATTAACATAACAAATTTTAGGTATAATTTATCGGTAAAAATGATGATTTAAAGAGTGAAGCGGACTTTGTTAGCTTGAGATGAATCCATGTTTTCTTGCAGCGTCATTGAACATTCTGTACGGTAACACATTGTTGACGTCATTCAAGAAAGTGTTATACGGCTAGCGACTATATATTACTTATGTTGATACAATCAGTGCAAATAGAGAGGTTGCACACATGACAAATAGCATGCCAAACTTGCAATCTTACCTCCAATAAAAGGGCTGAAATAAGTTTTGAGTACAGTATATGATCTGGGAGTTCAATTCCTCCTTTCTAGTCATAATTCCATTTTTTTTTTCTACAAAAAGAGTGTAGATGGATTTGTTTGTAAATATCAAAAAGATAAGTTGGTTTCAAATGTAGTTCAATATTTAATGAATCAATAATTTACAAAACAAAATATTGTGCTTTGATGGTTATCTCAGCAGTAGGCAAACAACTTTGAAAACAGTAAAAATAATTCCCAAACACACTGCGTTAAAATTTATCAGATTTTGAAACTATATTTCAACAGCAAGTGTACAACTTTGTTATTTCTTAAATAAATTTCTTTGTGAGATATACAATGAAAAAAATCATCAGTGTGTCAAAGCTAATTTTCACGTCACTTTCCGTATGTCGTTATTTTTTATAGATATCTTTGATCCTAAACAATATAATTCCTAAAGCTTTGGTACATCTGATGTTAAACTTCATATAAATGTATGTGTTGCTCGGTTTACTTGTCAATAACAGCGTACCGTAACATGTATTTAACACAGGCACCTGTCTTTTAGTTGTTTTAGTGCGTTATATTCTTCAACAGATTCTTAACCACTGTGTCCTTTCAAAAAATAAAGTAATATTAAATTATTTATATAACTTATAACAACAATATACTTTCAAGTACCAATTAAATTCCATTTACATGATAATTCCATTACACAGTATCGGTCATGAACCCCAGTAAAAAGAGCTCAGTCTATTTAAAATATGAATGTACCAAAACGCTGTGCATTAACGGATAATTTTACTGGTTAAGCATAATTTTGCCCAATACATGTCCAGTCAAACCTGTCTTATGTGACCTTCCAAGGGAACCTCAAAACAGGGTCACATAAGACAGGAGGTCTTTTAATACAGAGTCAATTTATAAAGAAAGCACTATGAAGGGATATTAAAATTAGGGTCATATAAGATCGGTCTTTGCTTAATAGAGGTGGTCGCTAAGGCAGGTTTGACTGTAATTGTTTCGGTTTTTTTGTTCATCGAACTCTGAAGTAAGGTTTTGAGTGGCCAGGAGTGAATTGGATAATGGGGATCAAAAATTTTAAGAAATAAAAAAATAATAATAAGTAGGGAATTGGAAAACACAACAAGTGAGAAAAGTGTACCAAACAATGCGGAAATGGGAAAGGGTTCAATAATGAGGGAAGGGGAGAACAAATCCCTGTGTCACCTCCTGTTCAGAGCGTACTGTGGAATATGGATTCTGGAGGCCAGATTTTTTTTCGAGGAGGTGTATGCCAGAGTATTTATTTTCTCTATTATTTAGGCCAGATTATTTATTTACAAAATCTTCCCTCTCCCCGACCAGAATCAAATATTCGTCAACTCGTGACCGAAACATAAAGATCTATATACTTTGAAAAATAGTAATGGTGCATTACATGATACCCCGCCACGTTTCACAAAATTTCTAAGTTAAAAGGGGCATAACTCCAGAATTATGTGTACCACTGAACCCAAAATTATACTTGGCCTATGTTTTGTGGTAAACAATTTACATACCAAGTTTGAAGACAGTATGTTATCTAATTCACAAGTTATGAGAAGGAAACCCTAAAACTTGCAAAATTTCAAAGTTGCAAGGAGCATAACTCCAGAACCCCTTGAACCCCTGAACCCAAAATCGAGCTTGACCTGAGTTTTGTGGTAAAAAATTTGCATACTAAGTTTGAAGACATTGTGTTATTTCGTTCACAAGTTATCAGTCGGAAACCTTATAATTTGCAAAATTTCAAAGTTTCAAGGACCATAACTCCAGAACCCCTTGGACCCTTGAACCCAAAATCAAACTTGACCTGAGTTTTGTGGTAAAAAATTTGCATACCAAGTTTGAAGACCTTTTGTTATTTCATTCACAAATTATCAGTCGGAAACCCTAAAATTCGCAAATTTCAAAGTTCCAAGGGGCATAACTCCAGAACCCCTTGGACCCTTGAACCCAAAATCGAATTTGACCTGAGTTTTGTGGTAAAAAACTTGCATACCAAGTTTGAAGACCTTGTGTTATTTCGTTCACAAGTTATCAGTCGGGAGACATTCGGGGGAACGGACGGATACACGACTGAGGGTATCACATAATACCTCGCCACTACGGGTGGTAGGATATAAAAACGAAATGTCAATGTTATATAGGACATTATTTATTGTTTGTCTCCAACTGTTGGCTGTATCTCGCGTTGTAGAACTTCAGAGCTATAACCCGTGTAAGACTTCATCCTCATCGCTTCGGGGAATAAAGCATAATTCATTTTAGACCCGGAAATACAAATAACGTCAAATACTTTACTTTCCAATGATATTTTTATACGATATCCACATGCAGTTTCTATTTAACTTTTGAATGCATAAATGAAACTTCGTAAAGTAACTATCATTTCATTGTTAGGGCAGCTCGAAGATTTTTTCGCAATTCAGCATCCACCTCTTCAATACATAAACTAACCGTTGATTCCTTCCGAATTCAAATTTGATTGATTGATTGATTAGATAGAGGTAAGCGTCCTATGAGCAATGTTTCAGCTATATCAGGACGAGAACAAGTTAATCAATTAAAAAAATTGTACGTAAAAAAAGAAAGAAATAAAGGTGGAAGGGACAACGGGGCAACGACTTTTGATTGCCACTGGAAGAGGGAGAGATGGGTAGGGGCAGGAAATTTAGCCTTCCATACGACACCCACAATGTCTGCTCTCTTTAAAGAAATATAGAAGGGGTCTCTATACTGCATGGAGCATGGTGTTTCTCCACACAGTTTGGCTACAATGGTTCGCGGTCAGGCTTTCCGTATTATGACCTGACTACCCCGCAAGACAGGGCATTCCCCTATCCACCAAGTGGGGACGCGCCCGGCAGCATTGTAGCCAAAGCCCCGGAAAACCGATTAAGGTGTCGGGAAATTAAAATTTGAATTAGATTTGAATTAAATCTTCCAGTGTTCATTAGGAATGATATTATAATGTGTGGAGAAGTCAAAAGTTTCAGCGTGATAATGATCTAGAGTTTCAGTGTGATAATGATCTAGAGTTTCAGTTTTCAATAACAACATTTCTTTTACACTGCTTCTTCGAGAACAAATAGCACAAGACAACTAACCAAAATGAAATGTTCTACTTGAATTCTTCATTTGATCATTTTTTAAATGTTTTTAAATTATTTTGTTTTGCTAATATAACTGCATTTGAACGATCTAGAATTAATGTAAATAAAGAACACGATTGAAATAATGTTTCAGTAATCTGTCAAGAACAGGTCCCAGAGCGGTCATAGCTAAGACAGATTAACTGGAGTGGTCATGGCTAGAATAGGTCACAGAGCTGTCATTGCTAAGACAGTTCAACTGGGAGCGGTCATGGCTAGAATAGGTCCTAGAGCGGTCATAGCTAAGACAGATCAACTGGGAGTGGTCATGGCTAGAATAGGTAAGATTGTTTATGGGTAGAACAAGTCGGTATGGCTCTGATCAGAACTGTCAGAATTCTTTGAACATGCCTGGCTAGAACGAATAAGATTGTAGTTATGGAACCGTGACAGGTCCAAGCAGTCACGATTCTAGAGCAGACTTAGAGTAGTTCTAGAACAGACATGATACCTGTTCTAAGTTAACGTAGAGGAGCTATTTTGACTGCTCGGAGTTTTCTTTATGAGAGAATGTGTCTGCACCCTACTGTATCCTTTAGAAAAAGGAACATTGCAGAAAACTTGAATACATTTTATGCATTTACTGAAATTAGCATAATATGTAAAAGTTTTAACTGCATCAGTTTGACAAATAGGAAAGTAATCACGGACTTCATCTAGATACAAACACAGTGTCTATAGTTACACTCAAATGTAACAGGTGTTGTGGTTTTGAACGGTTGTGTGCCTGAATGCCAACATTTTATAAAATCAAAGAATTCTGTGGGTGCTCATTAGTGAGGATTATGGGGCCTCACAAAGGGTAGTTATTGTAGCTCTTAATTACCTGGGTAATATTGTGCTGTGTTAATTGCCATTTTGATTGTTTTTTTACATTTTAATTTAAAAGATTCTCATTTTGGTTCCCTAAAAACATTTTCCCAATCAAATCTGTTCGTATTATGAATTTTTTACATGAAAAAGAAAGTGAAAAAAGAATCTTTAATTTAATTCAAATATAACTGATTTTATATCAATTTCTTTGCCAATAAAGAAAGAGGCTCTGGAGAGCCTGTATTGCTCACCTGGACATTTGCCTAAGTTCTGATAATCCCAGAAGCAATCAGTGTAATGTTCTGTTGCCACTGGCTTCCACCTTTGAAAAGGTATAAACATTATTAACACAGCTGATTTAAAATGAGCCATCCATATACTAATGTGACAATTTCTGTGGTTCCAAGAAGATCTCTTAATGCGTAGTCCTTTGCAAACTATTTTTTCGGCTGATAGCCATCTTGGGTGAGAAAGGAACATCAGAATTACAAACTTTGAAGGAGACTACCCAAGGACTATTGTGACAAAGAATGAATCTAATTGGCTAAGTTATTTCATAGACTGAAGATCGTTGGAAACACCAACGACTATTATGTCCAAGTTTGGTTCCAATTGGCTAAGTGGTATCGAAAGAACATACAAAGATCTTTTCCTCTGAAACAATCGGGTTAATTAACATTAAACTTAGAAATGATGTTTCTGAAAAGGTTCCCTTGAAAACAGCAGTCTTTCAAGTCTGCACCTTTTGAGTACATCCAAACATTTTCTCTTCTGAAACCATTTATAATATTTGACACTATAGTCCTCTTTAGAATTATGTCCTGCAGATCCATCTCTTATTTAAGGTGACAGGCAGTAGTGAAAAGTTATGTTGGACGATATAACATATAACAACATAAAGATTTCTTTACATAGTTTGAGACCCTTTTATCTTAGGAGTTCATTTGACTACCAGTATGTATCAGCCATTGTCCGTGTGAGTAATACAGGTTATTGAGAGCCTATTGTTTCATATTTCTGTAATATTCTCACATTTTTATCTCGCGTTCTTGACAAAAATTAATTTAATTTTGAAAATCAGAAGTCATTCGGATTCGATTATACTACGTTAAAAAATTTGCCCTATTGCATCCAATTTTCTAGTCATCAAAGGCTTCAGCAGTTTATCTAAGGTCAGTAAGCAAGATTCTATCCATGTGAAAAAAATCAATGTTTAATGGTATAAGTCCAAGAGAGCCTTTTCCCGCTATTTTTAAAATGTGAATTACATGTATCTTGAAAACAAGATCCATAACCTATCAATATATTTAGCTGACTTTATTTCTTTATTAATTTTCTTTCCGTTTATTGTGTCATTTTGAAATTGTAGATTTATTTAATTTCACCTTACTACACCCTTAAAAATATTATACACATTTTTGTTGAAATTTTACCCTCAAATTTACAATACTACTTACAATATTCATTCATTTTGTGTACCTATGTTTAACTAATTTGATTAATAAACTTTATATCTAATCAAGCACCTTACTGCACCCCTTCATAACTATTAAAACAACAATATTTAATTATGTGATTTTAAGAATGTTGGCATTCAGGGAACACACCGTTTTGAACTTGATCCTAACAGGGCTTATATGCTCCCAAGTCCAACTACCAAAGTTTGCCTGTAAAAATATGGTTTGATATTCAGTCAAATGAATCTTTTAACATTCACGTCTATGAAATCGGCGAATGTTAAATAGAAGTAAGCAGTATGTAGCAGAGAACTAACTTTAAGTTCATTTAGTTTTGTAATGAATGTTCTTTTTGAATAGGATTTCAGATAAAATATGCGACTTTTTATTAAAAAATTGAAAAAGAATTTATTAAAGCGAAAAGTTTTCATAGGTTAATGATCTCAATATTTGTACCTTATACACCTTATTACAAATAAACAAGATTTCAACATGAATGAATGTGGCAATATCAATAGAATTTAGTGATATATTATCAGAATTCTGAGTTGGAATATTTGAAAGTTCCGGATTTCAGAAATCAAACCATCCTTCGTGTCCTTTTAAATGTTTACAAGGGCATACAAGAATATGTCATAGATTCTTGCTTAAAGTAATATATCATTACACAATAGACAAATGATTAAAGGGTAATGAAAATAAAATCTATTGGGTTCAACACATCCAGTCGTCGAAAAAGGGGAAGTTCTAGTCGATTTTTTAACAGTTTTATCGATTTTTGCCTAAATTCTGCACGAATTTTCAGAAAAAGGGGGTCTTTCAGCGGAACTCCCTTCTGGATCCGCCAATACGGTAGCATAAATCCTGACTGGAAATATTCGACCTTCTGAACCTTTGGTGATTTTCAACTGTCCTTTTTGGGTCATAAAGTCCCTTTTCTTAAAATATCACTTGCTATGCCATGGTTGGACTATTTCATGCTCATCATTTTGGATTTTATAGGTATATTTCCCTAACAACATCTTTGTTACCTCTTTTATATGGTTTGTTGTAACAGTTAACAACCTATTGTAGAAATATAAAAATATGAAATAATTTAATCAATATAATATGAATACTAATGCTGATAAAATATGGGCGATGTCACTTTGGTGGCGTGTGCAAAATTTTTCAGACTATATATAACGCAATTATATTTAAACCCATATACGGAAAACGCACTTGAGACATCGCTATAAACATGCCGAAGTGTCCAAAATGTAACAAAGAAGTATATTTTGGTAAGAAGTTTTATTTATACTTTGATGTCATCATTATAGGTGATCGATTATTTGTTTATATTTACATTGTATACATAGGTATCATCAGTTGCGGATGACCCCTTGTTTCCCCGTGCCTTGTACCAATCACTGGATCGATTTACCTATCCCTCGATCTGAATTGAGTTTTACCTGCAAGGTCTTGTCAGCTATATACAGTTTTGTTGGAATCTGATATAATAATTTAATACAGTATATCCCTTTATCTAGCTTAAAACAGTCTGATATACTAGTATTCGTTTTTTTTTCAAAATGTTCAGATAATATATAAAAGTCGATAAAGCATAAAACAGCCGTTGCTAAAGTTGAATTCCTGCGGCCATAAATGTTTAACTTGGGAACAATTTATTCGCAAAGGATAACTTGTCGCTGTACATAAAGGATGTGGAATATTACCCGTGAAAGGATGCTTTAAGCTTAACCCTTCATAGTAACACTTTATTTTGATTCAATAAGTTAATTATAGATGGATCGTCATGTAGTTTCTTTAAAATCATTCAGCCGCCTACACTTTAGTTTTGTCAGTTACCTAGGCCTACACCTTTATTTATTTTTCACGTCTTGGTAAACATTACATAAGACTTCAGTAAAACGCAGGTAACATTTAATTTAAGTTGTCACTGAGGCACACAAATAAGGATGTCTACCGTAATATAAGTAAAATTTGAACAATTATATCGTACAATCTGTAGTGTGTGACCTCAAAATGAAACAATCCTGAATTACATTTTTCCCCAACAAACGGAAATAACTTGTCGTAATATACTTTTGCTATATATAAACAAAAACAGCAAAAATGCCTCATTTTGGTGACGTGTGCAAATGTATATTTCTCATCACATTTGTATGCAATAAATGTCAGATGGATTTTCTGATCAATAAAAAGGAAGTCTGGTCTTGCCGCTTGATTAAATCAATTCTTTTGTAAAACACAACTTAAATTTTCATATCTCTTGTGAAAATAAAAATAATCTGATTACATATTTACTGGTCGCGATGGTCAGACTCCACTAAATATTTCCATAGGCGGCCATTATAACGTTTTGTGAATTTTCTTTATTACCTGAAGTTCACTTTACGCGGCGATATGATTTTCTCAATGCGGTACGCTTCCAAACGATGACCCATCTTTAAAGTCAAATAAGAAAGAGGTATGGCTATTTACCCGTGAATTTATTTCCTTCAGCATACTAATTTTGCGAATGCGTTAAATCTTCTCGAAAACTGCTTTAAGAGATCATCTATTATATACACTATCAGAACAAAAATTTTTTTGTTCATTTAGATAAAAATATCAGCCACGTGTGCAATTTTGACAGATGTTGACCATTTTAGTAGGTTTTTGTTTAATTTGAATAGGACATCCAGAACCAAAATAAACTAATCGTCATTTGGAATTGCAAATATTTATACGCCCGCAGCAAAAAAAAATTGTGTAGGTTCTCGGTGTCCTTTGTGTAGTATCATCTTCTCAAACACAGTAAAATAGCTAAAAATGACACAAAAGTCTATTTACAGCCACGTTCGACTGCTAATAAGCCAGAAAACGTACAAGTGTGGCACATATTAATTTTATTTCTAAATTACACATATCAGAGACCCTCTTCAACGATTTTCGACAATATTTTTGCATATTTTGAAAATGACCCAAAATAAGAAAAAAATTCCGGCCTCAATGGCCATACTTCTTTATATCGCCTAACCAAACTGGGGTATGCAAATGACCAATTTTGCCTGTCAGATCCTTGGACATGCATGTCATCATTGATGAGGCCTCGGTATTTTTCACATGCAAAATCAAAATGCTGGTCAATCCGGAAGTATTTCATGATCACTTGAGCTTTTTGAAACTCAGATATTGTCAATATTGAGAGTTATATCCAAAGTGAAAGTAGCATGGCTTTGTTTATATAAGTACTACTTTTGACCATGCCAGCAGCTGATTGGTCATTAGTAGAGTCTAACCTTTTCATGAGCTTCGGAAGAACCTATCTCGGACAAACACGTTCAAATTAGTCAAGTGTTGTGGTACTTTCTCTTGGATTTTTGTATACGTTAGTTGATGTCCATTGTAGATCATTAAAGATACTTGTTGTGTATTGGAGATCATTTTATACTTCTGTTGTTCATTGTAAATCATTGCCCATGTTCAGTATATATACATTATGTTGTTCATTATATATCATTAATATTAGGCCATCCTAAATTTATTCTACGTTTATTAACGTCACCCACGCACATTGTCTTTTTTTTAATTCTTGAAAATAAAAAAAACACAAATAAAAATTTCGAAATATCCACAAAATTTCGGGTAGTAGTCGCGTTCCCATCACTAACTGAGCATTCGGGTATGGAACTAACGAAAGACTTGCAAAGGAAAGTGGAAAAAATGTTTTATGTCTGTCAAGAATTTTACTTAAGTATATTTATGCATTAAAATTTGTAAAAGTTTTGTTTGAAATTTTTGTTTGTTTTATTTCTCCCTCCCGAGTAGCTTTCTACGCCTTACGTTGACGTTAAACATAGAATTAATTTAGGACGGTCNTTATATATATATATATATATATATATATATATACAAGACCGTCCTAAATTAATATATATATTTGTTTGTTGTTCATTGTGTATCATTGTCCATGTTTACTGTAGTTTAGAACAAATACTTGTTGTTCACTGCAGATCATTGTACATATTTGTTGTCCATTGTATGCATAAGGTACCGAGTTGAGGTTCGAAATACATTTCCACGTCATACGACTATTGACGTTTAGTGCATTATCTTTTTTCTTGCCTGAATTCAAGAAGCTAGGGAGTCGAGACGATCAGAAGTTGTTCTAAGTCTTCTAATTATTTTTCAAGCAAGAATTTGCATATGTCCCATGCATATGCTTGCTCCAGTCGGTATTGCGGGCGAGGTCGTGCAGAAGTTCGGTGTTGCATGGACGAAAAAAAATCATTTGAAGAGTTAAAATGGGTGTTCCATGGAACACAGGTGTCGCCTGCACTATATGATATATATATATTAAAGAATTCATGTTTTGTTACAGAATGACAAAATTCAATTGAAGCTTGAAAAATTTTAATAAAGCAGAGCAAACTACACTGTGAACATCTAAAATGTATATAAAGGCCTTCCTGCAAGTTTGATTGAAAAGTAAAAGGCAGTTTGAATGAGTTGCAGGTAGGGAAACATACCCCAAAGACTCCAGTAACCTAAAATGACAAAGTCAAAAGATAGCTAGAAAACTTCAAAATATATATATATATATATTAAATAAAACAAAATGCATGGTGCACATCTGAAATATATATTTAAGCATTCCTACAAGTTTGGTTTGAAAGTACCCAGTGGTCTCGGAGGAGTTGCGAATAATAGAAGCAAATCCTAAGACTCCAATAACTAAAATTGCAAAGTCCAAAGATAGCTAGAAAATCTGAAAAAAAATAAAAATTAAAGAACACAAAATACATGGTGAACGTCTACAATATCTACAATATATACTGAAGAATTCCTGCAAGTTTAGTTGGAAAGTACCAAGTTGTTTAGGAGGAGATGCAGATGTTAAAACAATTGGGCCGATGCCACTGCTGTAAGCAGAGTCGACACATAGGGATTACCATAGGAAAAATGAAAGGATATGGAGTGAATGTACATGTGACAAAAACGCACACGATACATAGAAAACTCCAGTTTATCAAGGACAGGGCTTTTACTCCTGTCTTCATCTTGATGTCGCCTGAGGGTCTTCAACTAGAGGTGAACAATATTCACCCCCTCAAGCGAGATCATCGTCTTACGTCGTCCTCCTGCGTCGTCGTCGTCCTGCGTCGTCTGTCGGTTTTTGAATCCGCAACTCCTTCAAAACTACTTGTCCGACTCAAAACAAACTTTCAAGATATGTTGTTCACTTGGTGTAGTTGTGCACCTGATACTTGGAATTTTGATTTTACAGATTTTAGAGGTTTTTTGAGCCAAAACTGCTCATTTGTGAGTCTCTCGGTTTTGAATCCGCAACTCCTTCATAACTGCTAGTCCAATTCTAACCAAACTTTCAGGATATGTTGTTCACCTGGTGTAAATGTGCACCTGATACTTAGAATTTTGATTTTACAGATTTTAGAGGTTCACAGAGCCAAAACTGCTCATTTATGAGTCTGTCTGTTTTTGAATTCTCAACTCCTTCAAAACTACCAGTCCAATTCCATCCAAACTTTCAGGATATGTTTTTCACCTATGTAGATGCCCACATGATACTTAAAATTTTTATTGTGCATACTGTAGAGGTTCACGGAGCCAAAGTTGCTCATTTGTTATTCTGGTTAGTTAATCCTCAACTCCATCATAGCTATAAGTCAGATTCAAACCAAACTTGCAGGATATGTTGTTCTCCTGATCTTGTTGTGCATCTGATACATAATATTTTGATTTTATAGATTTAAGAGGTTCACTGAGCCAAAATAGCTCATTTGTCAATTAAGTTTGTTAATGTAGTACCTTTTCAAAACTAAAAGTTATAATCCAACCAACCTTTATAATTTGTTGATCACTTGATTTAATTGTTCACCTGATACTTAAAATTTTGATTTAACAGATTTTAGAGATTTGCTTGGCCAAAAATGGCTCTTCTTTAGTCATATTCACCGAGGACATATTAGATGTCGAAATGGTTATCTGCAGGGTTAAGTGGACAGCCACCATTTGATTTTCAGGAGGAGGCTAGTACGATTTTGCTGAGTAAAATTGTTCATTTTCATGAAAATTTCGAACAATTTATTTATTTTCTCCAAATTTCACATCAATTTTTTATTTGCATTTGAAACCAAAAAAAAAATATTCTTCAAATCAAAATTAAATAATTTATTTTCATGACAAGTAGGATTAAAATATTTATTTTAACTAGCGTCAAGATTTAATTATTTATTCACAAAATCGCCCAAGCCCCATCCCTGGAAATCAAATGGTCGTCCACTAACATTTACTGCAATTTCGGTTTAAGATAATAAAGTTTGAATTTAAAAAAAATCAGAATTTGAATTTGGTATCACTGGTGGATGCAGCCTTCAAAAATTGGATCGAACCTCCTAAACTCCATCTTTAGGGTCCACTTATGCTGTATTTTGTGTGTGTGTGTTTTTTTTCTTTTTAATTTGCCACTGGGATGATGTTTCTGATGGTAGACTGTCAGTATCCAACGTAAGCACCAGGCTGGCCCTGCTTTTCAGTACTTTCAAAAGTAACAATAACTGAAGTTTTTAAATATTAATACACTAAAGGTATCCTCCTGCAGTTCATTTTGCGATATTATTATACCCTTCATTGGCGGATACAGAGGTGGTGTTCTAACCCCCTTTTTCTAAGAAAATTAATTTCGTACATAATTTAGGGAAATGGGCAAAAAATGGTAACAATTTCGACCTGAACCTTCCTTTTTGAAGTCTTGATCCGCCGGTGAAGATTAATTGATTTCTATAAAGAACAGCTTTTTCAAGTGCTTTTGTGTTTGGAAGTTTCCTTTAATATGCAGCAACGACTCCATGTAAAAGATAAATAAATGACATTTTGGATCGGAGGAAGTTAATGCAGCCTTTTACCACTGGGGTTGGAGTGCGTATCGAGAATTTCCTTATTAACATGAATTGCATTTAATTTCTGTAGATGCGACTCGATTAAGTGCCTTATTTGCGTCAATGTGCACCTTTTCGCAGTCAATTTGTTATTATCGCCTTTAATGGCATTTAATGGAGTCGCATCTATAGAATTAAATATTCACGTAAATAAGGAAATTCTCGAAACGAACTTCGACCCCAGTGTATTACTATATATAGTTATAGCCAGTCACAAGCCTGGTGCAATGCAGAGTGACCTTTTCACAAATTAATGCAATGAAGAGGTGAAAATGTATAGAGTTTGGGTCAAACAATTGGTCTTTTTTTCTATTTTATCTCACCATCACCACCACCCAGCAGCAGCAGCAGCAGCAATTTTACCTCGTATCTGGCGTAGCAGCATCAATATTGTGAAATGAGTACACGAGCACTGTTAAAATACACTATTGAGTTGTAAAATCATAATTATAATCAAGTCATAAGCATCATTAATGAATAACGAGTTATCATCCCTACCTAAAAACGCAAACCTGATAGAAGACCCCCAATTATATAACCAGATGCTCACACGTTCTCTCACGTGGTGGCTATTGATCAAATAAGATTTTCCGACAGAGTTAAATGATTAATCTGGGGTGACAGCCAACTGTTAGTAAAATCATTCATCTGGTAAGTTACTTTCATGTTAAAATACCTAGTTAATATCAGTTATGAAACGGATTTCAAGAATAACCAATTTACAACATTTTCCCATAGCTATAGTCCCCGGTGACGGGCATGTTTCATATCTCATTCGTACAAATATATAAAATTTGGTAGATGACCATTTAGTTATCATGCCTAGTTAATGTCAACTTGATATGTGGAACGGTTTTCAAGAATAAGCAATTTACAACATTTTCCCATTGGAAAAAACTAAGATCTGCATTGGCTTGGATTTATGATCGTTTAACTTACTAAAAATCATAAATATGTTCAATGACCATCATGTTACCATGTTACCATGCCTTATTAATATCAACTTGCTGTAGAAACCGTTTTCAAAAATTAACAATTAACAATATGTTCCCATAACTACTCTCCCCAGTGACAGTCATTTTTGATTTGTGAATGGTACAAATAATAAACTGACCATCATGTTACCAAACCTTGTTAATATCAACTTCAACAGTTTTCAAGAATTTATCAATTCACTACATTTTCCCGTAGGTCGCAATGTTAAACTTAAATCTGCAGGGTCGTACATCTTGGATTCATGATCTATACTAAACTAAAATCATATATTTTCTTGGTGACCATCATGTCACCATGGCTAGTTAATATCAACTTGGTGTAGGAAACGGTTTTCAAGAATTAACAATTTACATTATTTTCCCATAGGGTTGAACTATGTTCCACGGCAGCGGCCATCTTGGATGAGATGCGGAGATGTCAGACATATGTAGAAATTGTAGCTCTAAATAAGATGAAAACTTTTGCTATTGAAACTTGACCTCTATCTCATAGCTATTTTGAAAAATAAGTCAAAATGTAAAAAAGAAATAGAAAATTTGACAAGTAAAGTGAAATAACTCCTATATGGGTTTCAGATTTTCTTCCAAACTTCAAGGTTGGTAGAATCTTGACATGCTGAACATTCTTGCAATTTAACGTTAATAAAAAATAAAATGTAATGAAATTTTGAAAATTATACGAAAAAAGGGCAGTAATTCCAAGACGGGTTTTCGTTTTTCTTTAATGTCACAGGAAGGGTAGATCATTTTACCATCGTCAGGTTTTTTATATCTGTAACCACTCCTATTAAGCTTGGTAATGTTTAGTTACAGGTAAATGTTCAAATATTAGAAATCGAACCTAAACATTATCCTGAACCTGGACAAAACATTATCCAATTTTATTGAAAATAAGAAATTTGTTTACATTTTTCTCAACCGGCCTAAACATTATTCAACCGGACTAAACCAATTCTATGCGAACTCCACTTACAACTTAATAGGGGTGGTAACGCTTTTTCAATTATTTGAAAAAAACAGCAATTTACCCATGTGTGAGGGGCGGACAGGGAGATGTTTTTCTTCTTTCTCCCGACCCCTTGCTCCCTTTATTGTCCTCCCGATCCCTTATCCCCCTTTTCTGGTCCCTTCTCTCCCTTTTCTCGTCCCTTCTTTCTTGTCTCCAGCCCCCTTTCTCCTGGTCTCCCTTTAATTTTCTTTTCTACATTCTCCCTTTTTAGCCCCTTTCTCCTTTCTCCTGCCCCTTTTCTTCGTTCTCCCGACCCCTCTTTTCTGTCTCCAGACACCTTTCTCTTTTCTCCCGGTCTCCCTTAACCTTGTCCGCCCCTCCTTATGTTCTGTCTATTGTAACAGCGCCCATGTTGTTTAACCAACGAACTAATCGAACACAATTTTGAAACTGCATACCCTGGTGATGATTCAGGCCAAATTTGGTTACAATTGGCCCAGCAGTTTCAGAGAAAATTTAAACGACCATGTCTCTCGGTCCCAGACTGCCTTTCTGCTGACGACTAGCTGCGGTTAGAAGTGGGAATTAGAATACACAGAAAGTTTCGCGTCAGTTAGTATTTTTGAATAAAGATGAACTGCATTCCCGAAAGCCCGATTGAGCGAGAGAAAATTTTGATTTACGTCCAGTTACATTCAAAACCTGGACGTCAAATGCAGTACAATCCTTGGTAAAGATTATTATAACCCCGCTTGAAAAAGCGATGGGTACATAGTGATGGGGATGTCTGTCCGTCTGTCTGTCCGTCCGTTCGTTTATCTGTCCGTCACTCATTTTTGTCACAATTTTCTCAGCAAGTATATGTTGGAATGATTTCATACTTGGTTTGAAGCTTATTTATGACGAGTTGTAAAGTGTGAGCTATTTTCAGGTCTACTGTGTTACTACTTTCTGTTTGCCGATATGTCAAAGTTTAACTACCACTCATTATGGATGAGAGATTTTCGTCGCAGTTTACTTTGTTTGTATGAGTGGGAATGACTTGAAATTTGGTCTGGAGCTTCATAATGATAAAAAAAAAAACACACATACAAAAAAACGGCGGGTATATACTGATGAGGGTGTCCGTCCGTCCGTCTGTTCGTTTGTCTGTCTGTCCGTCACACATTTTGGTCACAGTTTTCTTAAGCAATATATATTGGAATGAATTCATATTTGGTCTGAAGCTTGATTATGACGAGTTGTAACGTGTAAGCCATTTTCAGGTTTGCCGTTTCACTACTTCATGTTTGCCGATACGTTTTAAGTTTTACCATAATCCACTATTTATGCAAACTTTTCGTCACAGTTTACTTGGCTTCTATTAGTTGGAATAATTTGAAACTTTGTCTCGAGCTTTATTACATTAAGTTGCAACTTGTAATTCATTTACAGGACTGTTGTGCTTTCACCTCCAGTTTGCCGATTCTCTGATTTTTAACTATAACTAATTACTGCGTCTGATGAGTTGTAACGTGTAAGCAATTTTTAGGTCTGTATTACTACTTCCTGTTTGCCAAGATGATAAAGTTTAACTATAATCCACATTGGAGTAGAAAGTTTCTTCACACTTTACCTGGCTTATGCATTCAAATTTAGTCTGGACAACTGCTAAAAGAAATTTATTTCACTTAGGAAACAGGGGTATTCATTTGTGGCCCAGCGGAGGACAATATTTCTAGTTTGTATTATATTTGTATAGAAGGCAGTTGTCAATGCACACACTATGGTAGAGTATTGGTTGACTGGAGAGTTGAAGACGTGGTACACATGGAACACCTTGGACATTTTCCAGAATGTCCCGTCATGCAGGAATGTTTACAATAACACGGATTTATACCGTGAACTCCCGAGAAAAGACCGGACATTACTTGCTCAAAATACATAGAGTATGCCAATGAATCAGTCAGGCTAGAATCTTACACTGGATGGCATGTACAACTGAAACAACGACAAGTGGACGTTTCATCGGCTGAATAACTATTAATACGGACCTGACACCCGATCGATAGGGAAATTCGAGGATTGTCGCATGTATCAAGGCACTACCATTACTTCGGCGACACTTCGTGTTGTGTCGGAACACTTCATGTTCCTATGGCAACGGATCAATAAATGGATAAACAAATAATAAATGAAAATCTCCTCTATACTACTGAAATAGTTTCCAAGACATTTCTCCATAACGTCTAATGCTAAACTAAGATCTACAGTGGCGGCCATCTTGAACCAAAAACAAACAAGAAAACACATACACAGACACAAAAAATACAGCAAGGGGATCCAAGAGATGGGGTTCCAGGGTTCGATCCCCTTTTCTTAAACTTTCTTAAAATTTCGTGCAGAATTTAAGAAGAAAATGGCAAAATTGCAAAAAAAGTCGACTTGCACGCCTTTTTTTTCTGGAGCTCCATCAGAACCCCTTTTTTCGAAGGCTGGATCCGCCAGTGA
The DNA here is from genome assembly GCA_002080025.1 of Modiolus philippinarum. NCBI lineage: Eukaryota > Metazoa > Mollusca > Bivalvia > Mytilida > Modiolidae > Modiolus > Modiolus philippinarum. Next base: position 10,288 of record MJUU01067054.1, on the reverse strand, counting down.
TACCGAAATCGCAGTAAATGTTAGTCCTGCAGATGGCCATTTTGACATGTAATATGTCATCGGTGAATATAAAATCAAATTTTTTCAAGCCCAAAAAACAATTAAAAATATACGACATCACGGATATGAACTAATAACTAAAGGGACAAAAAGTTATGCCTTAATCACCTAGGAGAGAGATTTTAGTGAGTGGAAACCAAAGTACAGAATTTCTAAATTTAAGATATTTTAACCCTTCAAATAGTCGGTTTTCGTCCATACAACACCAAAGTTCTGCACGACTTGTCCGGTGATACCGACTGGAAGAAACATATGGGACATATGCGAATTCTTCCTTGAGAAATAGTTAGAACAACCTCTACGTCTCAACTCCCTAGCTTCTTGAATTCAGACAAGAAAAAAAGATAGTGTAATCGCATGACCTGGAAATGTAATATTTATCTTTCGATTTTGAACATTCACTCGTTACCGAATTAACATTGTCTCTATTCAATCCATGTGTGTTTACAAGCTTGCTTATGGGACTTGCCAGTAAGCGAGAGTACATGCACTTTTAATCATTCTCCCTAGAAATTATTATGTCTGTATACGGATATCATTTTCTGGGCAGCTAATTATCTTCCCGAATGCAGAAAAGTCATAAATAAGCCTCCATACAATTGTAATAGCTATTTTCAAATATCGTACAAACGGAACCGTTTAAACGATTTTAAAAAACGTACAAATGATTTTAAAAACCGTTCGAACGATTTTTAGAATTGTACAAACGATTTTAAAATCGTACAAATGATTTTTGAAAAATCGTACAAACGACTTTATAAAAATCGTTTAAATCGCACAAACGATTTTCAAATCGTACAAACGAAATTAAAATAGTACAAACGAATTTTAAAAATCGTACAAACGATTTTAAAGATCGTTCCAACGATTCTTAAAATTATTATAACGATTTTAAAATCGTACAAATGATTTTATAAACCGTACAAACGATTTTTAAAATCGTTTTAACGATTTTCATTATATTTTTTTCTTCTACTTGGCACGAATAAGCTGTCGTAGAAACATGATATATTGAAATTGGAAGTAAACTGTATTGATTTAACAGTTATCATGTTACATATTAATATCATCTGTTTTATGTCTTTAAAATTTACCATTTAAAGTAAATAACATTTATTTTTGTAACAATGATTAACAGTGACAACCCGATCGCGAGTGACTATGATTGGTTCGAAGCGTCCCTCTGCCCAACACTACATTGGCAATTTTTCGTTTTGTGTCATGCTAATTATGATAATAGATCAACTGAAACAATAATTTTCAAAAAATTACGACATCTTTTGAAAAATTCACCAGTCAAGAAGTTACATAAGAGGGTAACGAATGATGAAATGTGTATTTAATGAAAGCTTTTCATTAAGTTTTAGGTGATTTTGACTTTGATGTAACCTGAATGAAAATTTTTGCCATTCTGCTTGGCATTAAGTCTACAGAAGAACATTTATATTGAGTATCCATTCGTTGAATGACACGACTGCTTTAATTTCCAGTATAGATTACTATAAATTAGAACAATCCAATGACATTGGAATATTATCACAACAAATATGATGATGTCAGTATGCTTTAATTCCAGCTGAGAAGGTGACATCACTAGGAAAAGACTGGCATAGACCATGCTTAAGATGTGAAAAATGTAACAAGACATTGTCTTCAGGAAGTCATGCAGAGGTAAGGTCTGAATACACAACATAAATGGAAAAAAACACACGTTTTCTGAGGCAATATGTTAAAATCCTTTGTTAGAATGAAAGTTCAGGCCTATACCTGTTGCTGTGTTTAGAGCTCGACTGGATTATCTATAATCCACACCAGATGTCCAAAGTCGGCCATAAATATGCTCTTGAGAACCCCGGTGACCATCTTTGAATGAATGCCGCAAGTTTTCTGAGGCAATACTTTTGAAATCCCTCTGTATAATGGAAGTTAAGGCCTACATATGTTGCTGTGTTGAGTGCCTGACGGGCTACCTCTTATAACGTCCACACCAGATGTCCAAAGTCGGCCATAAATATGTTCCTGGGAACCCCGATGACCATCTTTGAATGACTATACTGCAAGTTTTCTGAGGCAATACTTTTGAAATCCCTCGGTAGAATGAAAGTTCAGGCCTATATCTGTTGCTGTGTTGAGTACCTGACTGGGTTACCACTTATAACGTCCACACCAGATGTCAAAGTCGACCCTGGATATGTCCCTGAGTACCCCGGTTTCCATCTTTGATTGACTTCTGCAAGTTTTCTGGGGCAATACTTTTGAAATTCCTTGGTAGAATGAAAGTTCAGGCCTATATCTGTCGCCGTGTTGAGTACCTGACTGGGTTACCTCTTATAACGTCCACAACAAATGTCCAAAGTAATCTCTAGTAGATATGTCCCTGAGTACCCCGGTGACCACGTTTGAATGACTGCCGCAAGTTTTCTGAGGCAATACTTTTGAAATCCCTTTGTAAAATGAAAGTTCATGCACATATCTATCGCTATGTTGAGTGCCTGGTGATCATGAATGTTTGAATGTCTGCCGCAAGTTTCTCCACGCAAGAATTTCAATATTTTATTCGTTCTCCCAATTTAATGTTTAATTAAAAGCATAATTAAATATTAAAAACTGATTTCTCAAATAGTTTTCATAATTGTTCGCTAGCGCTGTAAATGTTCGCTGACCCGTCGCAGTTCATTATATTATTACGGTTGTTAGTCAAACCTCATTATTGTTTAAGCGCATATGCAATGGGATCGTGTATCAAAATTGACAAAAAACCGATCTTGAATTATTCCGTGAATTTATGTTTATGAATATAAACAAATATAGCAGGGATACATTAGATTTAATGGGCAAAAACTAGTCTAGTTTGCATTCCACTTTAGGAGAAGACAGATCAAAATAATATGAAGGGAATGTGTTATTCAACGTGATTGCTGAGAAGAAGAGAATTGTAACAAAAAACAAAAACAGCATCCTTTATTGTTGTTGATCACAATGAAGTTACACATTTTTATGCCTCCGTTAATCGACGATTCGGGGCATATAGTTTTTGGTCTATCTGTCTGTCTGTTTGTCCACAAAAAATATTGGGTATGTCTTTTGAATGGTAAGTGATAGAGCTTTCATATTTTGCATGTGTATTTCCTGTGGCAAGGCCTTTCAAATGGTACCAGAATTTTGGACCTCATGACCTTGACCATGGCATGTGTTGGACTTTAAAAAAAATAAACTTTAACATTGGGTAAGTCTTTTGAATGGTAAGTGATATGGCTTTCATATTTTGCTTGTGCATTCCTTGTGGCAAGATCTTTTAATTGGTACCAGAATATTTCACCTTTGGACATTGACCTTGGCCTGTGAAAAACTACATAAAAACTTTAAAATTGATTATATCTTTTGAATGGTAAGTGATATGACTTTCATATTATGCGTGCGTATTCTTTGTGGAAATACCTTTCAGTTGGTAGCAGAATATGTGACCTCGTGACCTTGACCTTGACTATGAATATCCAGTAAAATGTCACCAGAAAAATGAAATTATATTGTTTTATTTCATATAAAGAATATAGAGTATGAGAAAATGTATTATATAAAAAGATCTTTTAAATTACTCAGCAAATTTTCTTCATTTAAAACTTTTGAATAGTAAGAGACAGTGTTTTGTATTTCACATGTGTATTTATTAATCACCCAAACTTATGTATAATCTCTTTCATATATTTTTCAATTCATTTTACAGGTATTAATATATTAGATTAGAGGTGTTACTAAAAATATTTATTACTTTTCTGATGAAATCCATATCTTCTGTATATTTATTCACTTTTTTGAGAACCAATATTGATAAAAGTATATGGAAATATTCCTGATGCAAGTAAACGATCACAGTACTGATATCACTGAATGACAGAAACAGAATAAGTTAATCATGAATGTTTCAAAAAAGGGGGAGTGAAAATTGTTTTCTTAATAATGCTTGGATAATGATTGGAGGGGGTGTTTTGGATGATTTCTGTGTTTGCATCCAATAACAATCATCGTAAGTTGTTAAGTAACTTTTCAATTGATATCAGAATATATTACTACTTATTACTTTGCCAAAAGCTTATTAATGATTGAATGTTTCTTCTTAACTTCTACCCTGGGGGCATAAATGTTTCCCAAAAACCATCTTGTTAGTAAAGGCTTACCATTGAAGCTTCACAAACCCCATCTTATTAGTAAAGGCTTACCATTGAAGCTTCACAAAACCAATCTTGTTAGTTAAGGCTTACCATTGAAGCTTCACAAAACCAATTTGGTTAGTTTAGGCTTACCATTGAAGCTTCACAAAACCAATCTTGTTAGTTAAGGCTTACCATTGAAGCTTCACAAAACCCATCTTGTTAGTTAAGGCTTACCATTGAAGCTTCACAAAACCCATCTTGTTAGTTAAGGCTTACCACTGAAGCTTCACAAAACCTATCTTGTTAGTTAAGGCTTACCATTGAAGCTTCACAAAACCCATCTTGTTAGTTAAGGCTTACCATTGAAGCTTCAAAAAACCCATCTTGTTAGTTAAGGCCTACCATTGAAGATAGCATATTAAGTTACTGAGGTTACTGAAAAAATAATTTCTGTAGATGGTAATTTCGACCAAATCCAAACGTTTGGTAAACATTCACTGAAAGAGGTTTAAAATCTGATGGAAACGTTTTGACATCTCTTCAGTGCAATTCAAATCAAAACATTAGGACCACTTAAAACCCAAAGATGGAAAAAAACTGATAGGGAACAACTTTCCAAAGGATCTGAAAGAAAGGCCAAAAGTACAGGACTTTGCATGGGGAGTTCTTCCATAGCTTTAAACAAATTTTCTACAAGCATTATAAAGAAAGCAATTTTCACCCCCCCCCCTTTTGAAACATTTACATTTTGTATAATGAACTCATTGTGTTTCTGTCTATCAGCGTTTTCAGAACTGCATCCAGAATATCTTCATATACTTGATCAGTACTTGTTCCATTCGCTTAATTTTACCATGTATAAATAGGGATTTTTTCCTATATACATTTAATTTAATGCTTTATTTATTTCACGAGGATTACAAACAGCCTAAAGGCTCAAAGTTGCTCTCTTCAACATAAAGAGACAAGACAATATAATACAAGACAATATACAACTCTCATTCACATAATCACACATACAATGTAGTATAGTCAAATCTAAAATAAATTACATAAAACGTTTACTGTTTTCTATAAATTCAAACACATACTGAAATCATTTTGTTGTCATCCATTGAGAAATCATCATTACCAAATATAAAGATTTTAACTAAATAGTTGCATAAAATTTCTTTAAAAGATATCAAGTTTACATTTGGATAGAGTAATGCTCTTACTTTTTGAAAGAATAATAATCTTAAATTTTTATATCGATCACACTGAATAAAAAAGTGCTCAATAGTTTCAGGCTTTTTAGTATTACATCTAATGCATAGTCGAGAGGGAATTAAGTTATATTTAAATAAGTGATCATTTAAACCACTCAAACCGAGTCTAATACGAGTATGGTTTATTTTACCCCTACCATGACCATAGGAATAAATTTTTTGCTGTTATTTTTGCAAAAATATTTGTTAATTTTTTCTTTAAAAATATTTTAAGAACCTGATAATTTGTAATCAGCTGGAATATTATTCCACTTTTTAATCGTTGATGGAAAATAAGATGATAAGAATATGCAAGGGTAAAATGTTTTCCATGCGACGCAAATTATAATTTTGTGTATTATGAGTAATTAAGGGACAACACTCAAATAAATAATTGGGACACTCATGGTTAATAATCTTTATACATTTACTCCATATGACACATTCTGAGTTATAGATGGCTATCAATGTAGCAGAGTTTCCTCCGTAAAGATAAACATAAACAATCTCAAGGTTCATAGGTTCTTTATTCATCAAGATACTATCAAAAAGACCCTACAATAACAATATAACAATAATAAATACCTTGAATTAATTCTATATTTAGGCATAAAACTATAAATACAAATACATACAGAAAATGTCTACAATTTTCTAGTTGTATCTCATTGTTAAAGACGATATATATTTTCTGTTCAATAAATGATTACGGTGTGTGACCATTATGTGTCATGTACATTTACTAATAAAATCCTAATAATGCATACTGTTGTGAAATCAATAGTAGCGTAGCTAACATAGTAATTATTCTAATTACTATTCAAAATATACAAAATGCAGTTAAAAATAGAATAACACAGCGAAGCAAACATTAAAGCAAAAAGCTGCATGCGTATTAAGCAGGCAAATACACTAAATCTAAGCCATAAGCAAAGCAAACTAAACTAAAGCAAATATTCAAAAATATACAAGTAAACCTACCTCGCATGAGGTGCAGAGGTCAAATAATAACCAAATATATTCTAGTCTCACAATCAGCAATACAAGTTTACATTTTCCACCCGAAGAGACAAATATTAAAATCATAACTAACTTGTTAAAATTATCCCGTCAATAATAAAGAAGTCGGTTGTCTCCCTTTTTCATTGACTTCAGTTATTTACATTTTATACTTTTAATTAAGCTTTAAAATCTGTATCACTCTCACAATCTTACTAAATAAAATTATGGTTTACATTTATTTAGTTGAAATTAAGGTTTTAAGTAATTTATTCAAAAACTTGTAAAATTAAAATCATCTATTTAACTTTTATATCATTCATATTAAATTTCAAGTATATATATTTAACTTAAATTTAATATTTATATCAGCTATCATACTCTCATTCACAGACTGGCACTCTCATTTTTCATACTTCTCAAATCATTCATCCAGGCCATTAATAATAAAATATTATTTGTAAATTAGTAGAATATGAGAGAAACTGACCTTCATAATAAGAATAACATATCCAGATGAGAAATATCCAATATCAAAACATTAATGAAGAAAACTATCATAGGACTCAAAATGGCTACTGCCTTCTCCAAAAGTCTAGAGTCAATTGACCAGAAACAATAGATTGGGACAAAGGATTCCCGCCTAAAATTTGACATAGACCTGACCCAAGAAACTAACCAATGAAAACAGTAATAGTCATATATTCAAAAGCTAATGAATAAAATTGCTCTGGCATGACTGAAATTAGAAATAGATTAATGAAGCAGACTATACTAATTCTGGAATAAAGCTAACAAATATATAACTGGATATTTTCTACAAAATAAACAAAATTATTTAAAATATAGTAATTAACTAAAAAATAATTTTAACCCTAAAATCTGACTCTACCACATTAACACTAACATATGATAATAAGTTACACATTTGGTCTTTCAAGCTGAAGTATGAAGTTGCACAATATTGAATAAAAGCTTGTTTTTCAAGCTTAGCTTAAAGTTGCACACATTGATTAAAAGCCGATATATGATAAACCATACTTTATAGAAATTTAACTGCATTTCTCTAATGATATGTGAAGTTTAAACCGGTTCTGACCCATTGGATAAATTTACATATTCAACGTATGTTGAATAAAGCCCCGTGCTAGTTCCCGCCAAATCTATTCGGAATACAATTCTCGGTGTTTATCATTTATCATTAGACAAAAAGATTACACCACTTTATCCTGATTATTACCATATTTTATCCACTCTCGATAGTTAAATTTAACAATTTTAAAAGCTCGGCAAGCCTCGCAATTAAAATTTTAAAATTTAAGTATCTCTAGTGGATAAAATATGGTAATGAACGGGAACTCATGGTGTAATCTATATATATATAATAGTGTCCAACTAAAATAAAAATTGATGAACTTAATACTTTGATATTCGTATACCGAAACTCTTTGACGCCACCAAAAGGTGTGTGATGTGACTTAAATTATGTAATTATTATTTCATTTTAGCATGAAGGGAAACCATACTGCCATAATCCCTGTTACAGTGCCATGTTTGGACCTGGAGGTAAGTTTGTAACACTATTTGATTGGTCAAATTTATGGTGACATCATCGGAAAATATTCGACGTTTGGATTATTTTAGCTATAGACATAACAGAAGGCAATAAGATAAATGATGTTAAAATGAGATTGTTTTTTGTTCCTAAAACCATTCATTGTATTGTTTAATTAAGGATAGTAAAATATTCCTTATTGAACGTGGTCCAGTTGTTTCTAAGTAAAATATTGCTCCTCGATTCCTTGCAAACCTTAAATTTATGCTTCCTTCATCTTAGGAAATCATCATAGAAAAAGTACAATATCATAGAAATAATTACATAATCCTCACAATATCAATTATCAATAGAATAATATCCCATGCATATTAAGGCCAATATCCCAAGAACGTCATCACTAACTTTGTGTTTTAAATGCGGTTAAATAGACAAGTACAGTTCATGTTATTGGTAAAATGGACCGTTGAATTAAATTGACAAAAAACAGGCCCAGACAGTAAAATGTGGCGATATGATATTAGTGAAGGATTTATAACCCGTATTTTAAAAACTGCACGTTTTTTCAATTACGCTCAGAACTAAGTGGTTTCGGAGGAAATTTACTCGGTTACTGACTACAATCATCACTTGTAAATTTCTGCTAAAATTGTTTTCATTGTGTTTCCTGCTGTAAGCAGAGTCGACACATAGGGATTACTATCTGTCGTCTTACGTCGTCGTCCTGTGTCGTCTGTCGGTTTTTGTATCCACAACTCCTCCAAAACTGCTGGTCCGATTTCAACCAAACTTTAAGGTTATGTCATTGCCCCGGTGTAGTTGTGCATCTAATACTTAGAATTTTGTTTTTATAGATTTTAGAGGTTCACCGAGCCAAAATAGCTCATTTGTTATTCTGGTTTTTGTATCCGCATCTCCTTCAAAACTGATAGTCGGATTTCAACCAAATTTTCAGGATATGTCATTGCCCAGGTGTAGTTGTGCAACTGATACTTAGAAATTTGGTTTCACAGATTTTAGAGGTTCACAGAGCCAAAATGGCTCATTTGTTAATGTGGTGTGTTAATCCACAACTCCATCATAACTATAAGTCAGATTCCAACCAGGCATGCAGGATATGTTGTTCACCTGATCTACATGTAGTTGTGCATCAGATACATAAAATTAGATTTTATAGATTTTAGTGGTTCACATAGCCAAAATAACTTAGTTGGTTATTCTGTTTGTAAATCTGAATAGGTCTAAACAGATAATATGCAGGATATTTTTCTCCCTTAATCTAAACATTCACCTAATACATAAAATTTTAATTTCAACAGATTTTAGAAGTTCACTGGGCCAAAAATGGCTCTTTTGTAGTGCAGGCGACACAAGTGTTCCATGGAACACCAATCAATTTTTAGTTAAATACAGGTCTTATATGTTTTTGTCCATTAAGTTCCGCGCCGTAATGATGTTGTGTTCACAAAAAAACCATTTCTATACATAAAATGTAATCCTGATGGAAATGATATTATCCACCCGCTGTTATTGTGAGTGAATATTATAAGCGTATAAACCTGACAGAACTAAAATGAATTGACTTAATATGTAGTTAATCTTGCGTTTTCTTTGTAGGATTTGGACGTGGAGGAGCAGAAAGTTACACCTACAAGAAGTAGCCTTTGGAAATTGAATTCCTGTAGATTTAGCATAATGCAATATTTTTCATACACTTTGTGCTTCCATATATTTTATTAAATCATATTTCTATTAGTTCTTGATGACTTTTCATAACAACATCTCTAACAGACCACCTGATGTTTTCTCTCGATTTTTATGGAGGTTCACACCGTCAGTGCTTTAGTTTTTTGTGTTGTCTTGTTACATTTTAGTTTTGTCTTCGTCAATTATGTTTGTGGAGCCGATCTGTCCTTGTCTATGTTTGAGTACTAAAGTGATTACATTTAAACTTTGTACTGTTTGAGGGTTAAAGAAGTAACATGTACCATGGATTTATTTGGTTTTGTCTCGGGGCTAGAAAATGGCATAAACCAATCAGCCACCTAACAGATCTTCAAAAACATTTATATGCCTCACTGACCGTGTGACGGTTGCTGTTAAAAAGGCAGGACATGCTTACCCTTCCGGAGCACCTGATGTCACTCTCAGTTTCACTAGAGTTCACACTCTGAGTGCCTTTGTTTTGAATGTTGTGATTTCTATTTCTATGCTTTGTATCTGTCTAACGTCAGTAGTATATAGCGGCACTTCAGAACACTTTCGTCGTAGTGCAT
>MJUU01067053.1:45285-66516 GCA_002080025.1 Modiolus philippinarum | reverse complement strand
GTGGGAAAAATTGACAACTTTATCTATTTATCTATATAACTGAAAAAAGAGTCAAAATTGTCTTTAATCTACATAGCCGGAAAAAAAGACATAAATATATATTAGTCTGGATAGCCGGAAAAATAGACAAAAATGTCTATTCATCCGGATAGCCGGAAAAATAGACAAAAATGTCTATTAATCCGGATAGCCGGAAGAATAGACAAAAATGTCTATTTGTCCGGATAGCCGGAAGAATAGCCACTGCCTATAAATTACTATCTCTTTTCTGCATGAACATTTGTCAGACTCACAAGTATCCCGATGGCAAATATAATAACATTTACTAATACCTGCAATTGGTACAAAATGTAGTTCGTTTTGTTTCTATTAAGAAGCTACATTTTGTTTATTTAGTTATAATTCTTTACGCTGTACCAGATCATATTAGGAAAGCAAGTTATTTACAGGTGTGTTTACCGTTATGGTATTTTACTTAACCGTTAGCATGAAAATGGTTAAAAAAATAACCGTTAACGTAAATTAAAGGAAATTTTAACCGTTAGTCGTTTTGCGGGGGACCCCATCCATACCCTCTTCTAACGTAGTATGCGCAATTTACCTTTGAACTGACAATTGTTCAAATTTCAGATTTTGATTTCGTGCAGACAAAATCGTGTTATGCAGTCACAAATATACTATGTATATCAAAATATGAATGGTAAAACCGGTCTCAATTTATAAGGTTGATTAGTTAGTTAGAGTTTAACGTCCAATGAGCAATATTTCAGCTATATCAGGACGAGAACAAGTTAATCAATTCAAAAAATTGAAAGTATCAGAAGAAAGAAATAAAGGTGGAAGGGACAACCTGGGCAACGACTTTTGACTGCCACTGGAAAATTGGAGAAATGGGTAGGGGCAGGAAATTTAGCCTTCCATACGACACCCAGTGCGTCTGCTCTCTCAAGAGAAATAAAGAAGGGGTCTTTATACTGCATGGAGCGTGGCGTTTCTCCACACAGTTTGGCTGCAATGGTTCGCGGTCAGGCTTTCCGTATTATGACCTGACTACCCCGCATAGACAGGGCATTCCCCTATCCACCACCTGGGGACGCGCCCGGCAGCTCTGTAGCCGAAGCCCCTGAAAACCGATTCAGGTGCCGGGCAATTTATAAGGTTAAAATTGCATAACATACAAAAAAAAAAATTTTAAGTCATAAAAAAATCACAACCAAGAAAGGGATGATTGATCACAATTGTTGGCGTAATGGAATTCCCACTATGGTGCAACCGAAAAAATCCCTAAATTATGGTTCGGCAAGAAGCAGATAAATTAGACCAATTTGGAAATATTAAAAGAGATTACTCGATAGCAATGTTTTAGCAAGTGTTTTAGTGATCTTTGAACTCAAGGCAAACACAGTGATAGGTGAAATCTCTATGTTTTTAATTCTTCTTTTAAATTCAATGCCGTTTTATTTTTTTATATCTAGTCTTGTGTTGTTACCTGTTATTTATCACTTTTGCAAAAAATGGGTATAAATATATAAATTTTTGACAAACCTAAACTGCATGATGTTGATGCAAGATTTATTGAAAACATAAAAGTTTTAAAAATAAAGTACAAAACTTTGACCGTATTTCCTCATCGAGCGTTTATGAACTCATATATATCATGGTGCTAAACACCTATACTTTCATTGATTGTTTTCCTAGTAAATGATTATGAAATATGTATTTTTGATATTCAAGCTTTCTTCTTTTTTAATTCAAATAAATTATCCATATTTGTCATTTCAAGGAAAGCATGTTAGAAACATACGTTTCTGGTGTTAAAATTTTTACAGAATTTTGTCGGTCGTATTTCTTTGACTATATAATTAACAGGGGTCCATGTCCGTTTGTGACATGAATTTATGAACTTTGGTACCTGTATCATGATAAAATAAATTAACAATTTACGTATTTTCATGCAGGCTAATTAATAAGAATAAACGAAAATAATTGTAGTTTTAAACCAAAGTTTGACATGTTTTCACGATGTTTGGTTCCAATATCACGATATCTGTCGCCATTTGACTTTTCCCCTCCATAAGCATGGAGATAATTATAAGATCGGAATCTGGGTCAGCCAATTGTAAAACTTACATGATGATGCTGTTATCATTTTATTTGCTTCAATTAAGAATTGAATGCATTATTTTGAAGTTTCATTGGGATATGTTGAAAACTCAAAAATGTGAAAATTTAACTATCAAGATTTGAGAAATCATCGATACATACGGGAAAACAATGCGGGGAAATTGAAACTGTTAGTTTCATCGATGTTTAAAAGCATTGATTGATTGATTGATTGAGTTTAACGTCAAGTGAGCAATATTTCAGCTATATCAGAACGCGAACAAGTTCATCAATTCAAAAAAATATATAAGTAATGAAAAAGACATGTATTATTACATAATTGATTGACTGATCAGTTGAAATTGGAAATCTAGTGAGTAATATTTCAGCTATATTCGGACGAGAACAAGTTTATGAATTAAAAAAATATTAGTAAGAGAAGAAATAAACAAAGGTGGAAGGAACAACCAGGTCAACGAGTTTTGATTGTGATTGGAAAGGAGAGAAATGGGTAGGGGCAGGAAATTTAGCCTTCTGTACAAGACCAAGTAACTCTGCCTTCCGTCGAAAAATATAGAAAGGGTCTTTATATAGCATGGAGCGTGGCGTGTCTCCACTCAGTTTGGCTACAATGGTTCGCAGTCAGGCTTTCCATATTTTACGAAAGGATATGGAGTAAATGAACATGAGACCAAAACACATATGTAAACTCCAACTGCAATAATTTTAATGAGCTGTATGGCCATTTCGGAAATTAATTCCTCATCAGCAGCACCAGAACCTAAACAAGGGAAATCCATAATTTCAAAAATATTTAAAATGCATAAAACCAAACGAAATCCGAATGATCAGTAATATCAAATATATATAAGGACAAAACTACGATGGAGGGAGTTAATCCTAAGGTTTTAGAATTTACATAAATTTAGATAATAGTAATTGAACAAAGTGTACACATGAGATATTATCTCATGTACGAGTACACCATATCTAAAAAAATAAAGAGCATACATCTCTACCACGGGGAATTGTTTTACCAACTCCACACTGCAATAAAAGACAAACTCCTGTATTAAATATTTTACGAAAGGATATGGAGTAAATGAACATCTTTGCATTGTAAATAAGCTATGTGGAGATTAAGACCATTCTATATTTCTTGAGTAATAGGAACACTCGTTAGGGTAGAATACGAAGATAATGGCACATAAAGGCTATCCGTATTACGACTTGTCTATCCCGGGAAAGTATATACACTGTTTTAAGGCCTTTATAATGCACAGCTCTTTAAAAGTAGCCGTTGCTTAACATGTTTGACTTGTTATTTTGAAATCAGTTATTTGGCGGTTTTCATTGTTGTTTTCCCTCGTTTTCTGCTTCTGTTTCTTCTTTGCTTCGTAATATTTTTTGTCCTTTGAGATTTATTGCAATATTACTCTTTTGTATAAGTCGGTACATTTCAGTAAAATATCCACTAAAACTGCAAACTGTGCAAAATGTGAACAATTACAAAATTTCATTTACAACAACAATTCATATTTTTCAAAGAGGTTTCCCTTCTTAATTTTAAATCATTCAAGATGAGACTCGAGTTCCCATAAATTACCGCCATTTTAATATTTTAATTGGTTTTTGAATTCACGTCTCAAGGGTTCTGACGAAAATATTACAATGTTCTCAAACATTCCGACCAGTGGTTTTCTAGCTATTTGCAGATGAGTAAAAGTAAGACTGACCGCTGACCATTATAGATAAATAGATAAACTGCAATAGGCAAACGCAACGTAATATAAAGATTTCATTGAATAATTCATTAAGATAAAGAACCACAACTTGCCTCTAGATGCCGTTTAGAAGGTTTAATCATGTTTCATTAAAATTCTTGATTTCGTCCGTTTAAAAGTGGCAGTATCAATTCATCAATGTGGTATCCCCTCTTTTACTCCCTCTTTCATTTTTCCCTGTATCTTTATTGGTTTTTAAGGGCTCCGTCTACAGAGTTGCTTGCATGTCTCCAAATAGTGGACGATGGAATGCTCTATCAATACGGGGAAGTCAGGTCATTACACGGAAAAGCTGACCACGAACCATTGTAGACAAATTGTATGGGAAAATGCAACGTCCCGTGCAATACATTTGTATAAAGACTCTATATTGCTCGTACAAGAGCAAACTCACTAGGGATCGTACAGAAGGCCCAATTTTCTACCACTACCTATTCTCCCATTACTAGTAACAATCAAAACTCGTTGCCCTTTCCTCCTTTATATTTCTTTTCCTTTTGTAAATTATTTTTTTTAAAATTATTGACTTGTTTTCGTCCCGATATCTGAAAATATGCACACTTATAAATCAATATTGTGATTTTTCCAATATTTGTGTTTATATTTTAAATTGTATCGGAGTTGGCAATTCTGTTCGGTATAACCCTCATTAAATCAGCTTTCGGGCAATGCAAACGGTTTTCGAAATATAAGTCAAAATGTGTAAAATCACAAAAATTTGACCAATAAAGGACAATTACTCCTATATAGGTACATGGATTTTCTTCAAAATTTCCATAAGTGTTTATCTTGATATGTTTTGTTTTTGGTCGTTTTAATCTGGATATGGGATGTTGTCTCCTTGACATTTACCCCATTTCCTTTCTTTTTCATATGCTGAACATTTATCTTATCTCTATTTCGAACTGTTTTTGAAATATGGGATAAAATATATAAAATCACAAAAAATCATTAATGAAGGGCATTAACTCCTATATGGGTCTTTAGATTTTTTCAAAATGGTCATGTGGGTAGATCTTGATTTGCTTAATTTTTTTGGCAATATAAACTTATCTATCTGTTATAGTTTTTTTTTTAAATGAATAAGAAATAATCAAACATTTGAAAAGTTCATGAAGAAAGGGCAATAACTCTAAAATTGGTCATCAGATTTTCGTCAAAATTGTAGAGTGGGTAGATCTTGTTTGGCTTAATATTTTTGCATTGATCAGAATAGATATCGTTAACAGTTTCGAGTTATTTGCCAAAACTGCAATTGACCTCTATGTTCTATTTCAAGTAATGGCAGCCATGTTGCTTGACCTGGGACAAGAAACTAGATACCAAATTGATGATTCAGTTTCAGTTTGGTTACATTTGGACCATCGATTTCAGGGAAGAAGACTTTTTGAAAGTGAGCTAACGACGGACCGAGGAACGGATGACGAACGCCAAGTGATGGCAAAAACTCAACGTGAAATATCCTGGTTAGCTAAAAAATGAATGTCAAGAAATATCGACAACAAGGATTTTTTTCCATTTACCCTTTTATATCTTAAGATTTATTTCTCTTTCATTTAAATTTCCAATTATCAAACTACCAGATCATCCGTTTCGTAATATATATGTGCGATCAGTAACCTATTTTTTTATTTTTTCATCGGGAATAAAAGAAATTATGAGATAGCAAAAAAAAAACGAAAACAAACAAACAAACAAACAAAACAAAAAAGAAAAAAAAAAAAAAAATAATAAAAAAAAATAAAAAAATAAATCACATAATTTGAAAATTGACGGGAGACTACAGATAAAACATGAAGTATACAGAATCATGTTTTCATGTTTTTTTTGTTTACTGTCTTATTTTCAACTAAATCAATGTATTTGCAAAACG
Source organism: Modiolus philippinarum (assembly GCA_002080025.1). NCBI lineage: Eukaryota > Metazoa > Mollusca > Bivalvia > Mytilida > Modiolidae > Modiolus > Modiolus philippinarum. The sequence goes on along the minus strand of MJUU01067053.1, from coordinate 60,756 downwards.
ATACTTTTTTTACAACGTACTTTTTACGATAAAATTTATCCGTTGCTCATCTTTAAGGGTGAAGGTGTATAGCTTCTTACATGAGAGCAGGTCAAAGATCGGGTTATCTTTCATGAATGTAAGAAATTCCGTCTTTTCTCGAGTGGAGCGCAGCGAAACGAGAGAATAAGACGAAGAATGTCTTACATGAGTGAAAGATACCCCGATCTTTGATTTTGATCGAATATAAGTAGCTATTTCTTCCGTAAAATACGACAACAAACATCTGGAACCCTATACTGTGCGAGTAACGTCGCCGCCATTTGAGGTTACCTTACATTGTGACGTCAGGTGTTTTATGACGTTGTGTCATGGTTACGATTATTGTATCACAAAAATGAACACTTTTGGTTGGTCATTTACCATGTGAGACGAGGTCGCGTGCATTGATCTCACATGGGTCGTCTCACACTGTAAACCAACATTTACGGAAGAAATAAAATTCTGCATTTTAATGCAACCATTGGAAAAGAATTACTATCAGTATATGTATTCGGTAACTGTTTGTATGAACAATATACTATGTTCACGCTGTAAGAGAAACAACTCTATCATTCATCTTCAAATCACATATTGAATGGTTTTCTTCAAGACATTTATTCGCATGAATAGATTAATTGTTTGATTGTACAAACAGGTAACAACATGACTTTTGACACTGAGTTTAAGTTAAAGGTCAAATATAAGTTTCGATGCATATTCCATATTTTTTCAATTTTATGTTAATAGCGCGTTTTTTTATCATGATGGGATCGAGCGAAGACGCACTTCTTAATCAAAATCATTCGTTGTAATGTTTGATATGTATAGATTTATTTTATTGTGAGTCAGTACCAAGGCAATGTCAACATCAGAAATAAGAAACAAGAAGAGAACAAAGGCAAAAAGGTTTGAGACAAAAGTGTCTGAATAGAAAATCTAAAGATTGCCAAAAAATAATCCACGAATACCTTTACGATATGTTTATGCTTTAAAATGATGTCAATTAATGGACATCTTGGAGTAGTTTTCAAAACCCTTGAACATCAATTTAAAAATAAGATTATCCAAGAATATTTGGTTTCATTTAGCTTGTAATGGGATCAACTTTGTTCCTCTCTAGCGCAGTGTGAATTAGTTGAATTTGATAGTTTGATGCTATTGTCCAAAAGAATATATTACGTCTGGTTGTTTGAAAAGAGACACGCTTGTTACGGAAGGATTATGACGGAAACACGAGTCGGACATAAAACGATAACAAAAGCATGCCAGGGCTTTATTCATTTGATATAAAATGAATATCGATGTGAAATAACACTCAATTGAAAAATGATACAAGGCATTTACTGATGATATGATTGCGATTGTGAATGTGGTATTGATGACAAACAATTTTTTTAAGTGACCTTGTCCGTCAATTGGGTTAATTTAACTCGAGGGTTAGTCTTCAAAAACATTATTTATCACAGTTTATCCCTTTACAGAGAAAAAGTGATCAAAATCTCACTATGAAAGAGTACTTTCTTTTCTTAATATTTCATCAGGTTTTAATAGGTGTTTTTGTGTACAATTCTAATGATTTAGGCTTTTGCCTGGACAGCAATACAAGTAGTGCAGTCGTTCAGAATATTTCAGCATTCTTGCTTCAGACTACATGTATAAACAAATTTTTGCCCTTTAAAGTTAACTGTCGCCCTGAATTGGATAATAAGCTACACATAGTTTAAAAATAATATAGATTTGCTGCTCACATTAACCATTAGGACGCAACCATTTGATTGTAATTGGAGGGGGCAAGGAAAGAACATCTGATCCTGGGTATGTTTTCGCACAATCTTTCAGCCTACAATTTTTTTCTCACTGAAAGCAATCCTGTATTTTTTTTGCTTCATCCTGGTTATTTTTTTCAGCTCCTTCTTTCCCTTATGATTTTCTTCGCCAAAGTTTTGATCCTGGAAATATTTTTCGAATCCCCCCCTTTACATCAAATGGTCGATCCCTGGTAATTGTGATAGTTTATGTTATTCAGTGCCGAACAAAATGTTTGGAAGATCATAAACCGAAAATGTATAACAGATGATAGTGGGGAAAAACTTCAATGTTGGCTTAACAGTTAACTGTCGGAAATGATCTTAGCAAACGCTTTCTTTCATTTTTGATAAAGACCAATTTGCTGGATCTTGACAATCAGCGATTGTACTTTAGGGAAACAGAATATAGAAATAGGGAGGTGTTGTTACCCATAAATACCCGTAAACCGGTTTAACCCTTCCGCTAGCCCGACTATCCCAAGTTCCTATCGTTATTTATGTTTATATCTTGTCTTGATTGTGTGTTTTTCTAGTACAGTTTGCTTGTAAATTGTGGCATGTGATTGTAGTTTTTGGCCATTGTAGGTGTTATACTATTATAATTTGTTTGTAGTGTCTGTATGTAATTTAAGTGCATCTGAAAACAGAAATACAACCAGAATATTTTGTGTCGCTAAAATATGTTTCAATAATGTTTGTTTTTATTAGTTCAGCCACTGCTTTTCATTGCTTTCCTAAAGTAAATCAACTGGACCCTTTTCCTGAAATATTTATTGGAGATCACAGAACAAACAATAAAAGACATTTGAGATAGGGGTTCTTTTGAGTTTTATGACATTAAGGACGGAAAACTGCTACCGGACTACATTCCTGTAGGACTCGCGCATTCGCTCTATGAGGAGTTAACTGTCGGAAATGATCTTAGCAAACGCTTTCTTTCATTTTTGATAAAGACCAATTTTCTGGATCTTGACAATCAGCGATTGTACTTTAGGGAAACAGAATAGAGAAATAGGGAGGTGTTGTTACCCATAAATACCCGTAAACCGGTTTAACCCTTCCGCTAGTCCGACTATCCCAAGTTCCTATCGTTATTTATGTTTATATCTTGTCTTCATTATGTGTTTTTCTAGTACAGTTTGCTTGTAAATTGTGGCATGTGATTGTAGTTTTTGGCCATTGTAGGTGTTATACTATTATAATTTGTTTGTAGTGTCTGTATGTAATTTAAGTGCATCTGAAAACAGAAATACAACAAGAATATTTTGTGTCGCTAAAATATGTTTCAATAATGTTTGTTTTTATTAGTTCAGCCATTGCTTTCCATTGCTTTCCTAAAGTAAATCAACTGGACCATTTTCCTGAAATATTTATTGGAGATCACAGAACAAACAATAAAAGACATTTGAGATAGGGGTTCTTTTGAGTTTTATGACATAAAGCACGGAAAACTGCTACCGGACTACATTCCTGTAGGACTTGCGCATTCTCTCTATGAGGAGTACCCTCCATCGGAACACTTTAGATACAAAAAAAGAGAATGGTATTGGGTCCCGTATTGATGGGGTATCCGACATTAGGTTCGTGTCGTGCGATAACACCATGAAGCTCTTTCTATATCTAATTTGTTTTTCGACAAAGGAATTTTTTTTATGCTTGGGATTATAATATGGATCTTTCTACAAACTGGGTTGTGGTGACTACTACAAAAAGTACGCTTTGACCAATGAATCGTTGATAGTTTTGGTCGTCTTATTGGAATGAATCACAAATGGTGGCTGTGCCATAAAATATTTTATTATGCTTAAATGAGGCTTTGCCAGCACTGTCAAAATAAAACAAGCAGCCAAAATAACACCCAAAGATTGTGTGTATACTATTCATTGTCATTTGTTACATGTGACTACTCTACATAGTTGACATTACTTTTCTACTTGACACTATGGTATACTATGAAAAGTAAGTGAGAACCGAACCTTCAGTCCAAAACCATTCATTTAATGGCCAAACAGCTCATTAAAATTAATGCAGTTGGAGCAAACATGTGTTACGGTCTCATGTTCATTTACTCCATATCCTTTCGTAAAATATGAAAGGACTATGGCGACATCTGAAAAACACAGTAAACAAAAACATAACATAAGCATGGCACAAAAAAAAGAAAAGAAGACACACATATATACAAAACATGGACAACATGGACCAAATTAAAATCCAGGGGATAGATAAGGTGTACTTGTCTTGATAAGTTGGACTTTTTTCTAGTTTGATGTTTACTGTGAGTGTTTTGTGTATTTATTTTTAGCCATTCACCACACATAAGGGGAGGGTTTGGATCCAAGAAAACGAGTTTAACCCCACCGCAATTTTTGCGCCTGTCCCAAGTCAGGAATATGTTGGTCATTGGCTTGTCCTTGTCTTCTTATAAAATTTTAGTTTCTTGATATTTGGGTTATTGGATGTGGTTTGTTTCCATTGATTTATTCACTTTTTTTACCTTTTCGGGGCCATTTAGAGCTCACTATATGGTGTGAGGTTCCTCACTGTGTTGAAGACCATATGGTGACCACTAGATGTTTTGTTTTTGGTCGTTTTAACATGGATATGGGATGTTGTCTCCTTGACATTTACCCCATTTCCTTTCTTTTTCATAGGTATTAACCTAGGCTTGATAAAGTACTTGCATATTATGTATGAAACACTGTTCCAACTGATATGTCAATTTGCCTCTTAACTGAAGTCAAAACTACGCTGTATTGACATCAACAGAAACATGGTTTTACCAACAAAAAAAAACAGGATATAGAAATAGGACCCAGTGGTTGTGCGGGCTGAATAAATACACAAACCATCTTTCGGGTGAAATGTAAAATCAGGTCCACGTGTTGGAAAAAATGCAACGCTTCCTGCACGTTAAAGAACCCTTGTAGCAAGCTCTTTTTGAGTGGTCCGTAGATGATTAGCTACAAGGCTAAATTCCCCACCCCTCTCGATTTCACCCTCATTTTCCAGTGGCAGTCAGAATTTCCCGTCCATTGACCCTTTCCATACCCAAAAGTGATTATTTATTAACAAACTTGTCTTGATATAGCTGAAATATTGCTCAGTAGACGTTAAACAATATTCAATCAATCAATCAATCTTTGACGATGATATTTGTGATACAGATTCGGAATATCCGTGAACAAGCAATCTTTCACCTTGGTCTTGTTTGAGGGTTAGAGAAGAAATATGTAAACAAAAAATAAAGGGATACTGAGTAAATGTACATGGGACAAAATCCCTATAACATTGTTACATGGTAAGATTATGAAAATGCTAACAATGCTTTCATTGTTGTTCTTTATCTCGAAGTCACCATGAGGCCTTAAACAATGAGCAACTTTTTTTACATGGATGCGGGGTCGTCAATAAAAGCAAAGTACTCTTACAAACGCTGTCATCCTATTCCTGACAAAGGAATAAAATAGAAAATACAAAATTTAAACGATCACAGGGCACTCATCGAGTTGATTATAAAAAAAACCATGAATTTCAATTGATTTGTCAAAATTTATGAAAATGATATTTACCGATCGACCAATTCTTCCACAACCTCATTTTTACAGAGTACTTGGATGAACATTTCACTGTCATACCAACCGTCAAAAGCAATTGTTGTGGAGATTCTACCGCAATAAAAGGGAGATTACGCGCATAAAAACAACGTTATAAATCACCATTTCTTTTCAAATTCCTGAACCAAGTCTGGAATATTGCGGTCGACAATTTTTTTCTGGGGGTTTTCCAAATGCTTTGTCCTCTTGCCTCTTGGACTTTAACTCTTGACAATTCTGTTAGTTTTTGCTTTTACCATTTTCTTAAACAAAATGTCATAAGAAATGGAGGGTACACATCCGAGAGGAATTTCAAACGAGGATTTGCATTTTCAGTTATCTGTAACTGCACCTCCCGAATACACATAGTGTTGAACACCACATGTATTTTTTATACGCCTGTCGAAAGACGGACGTATTATGGTATACCCTCAGTCCGTCCGTCCGTCTGTCTGTCCGTCTGTTAACTTTTTGGTTTTCGGAGATTTTTTCTGTAACCTCTTGACATATTGATTTCATATTTGGTATATGAGTATATCCAGGTGAGATACAGATCAAGATCGAATTTGGTTCCGGTCCGTTGATTTTGTACAGAGTTATGGCCCTTGGACTTAGTGAAATTTTGAGAAATATAGGTTTCAGGGTTTTTTCTGTAACTGCTTGAGTATACGAGTATACCTAGGTGAGATACAGATCAGGTTCGAATTTGGTTCCGGTCGGTTGATTTTGTACAGAGTTATGGCCCTTGGACATATTGATTTCACATTAGGTATGTGAGTATATCTATGTGAGATATAGATGAAGTTTTAATTTGGTTCCGGTCAGTTGATTTTGTAAAGAGTTATGGTCCTTTGGCTTAGTGAAATTTTGAAAAATATAGGATTCGGGAGTTTTCTTTTCTGTAACCGCTTGACATATTGATTTCATATTTGATATATGAGTATCTAGGTGAGATACAGATCAAGTATGAATTTCGTTCCGGTCGGTTGATTTTGTACAGAGTTATGGCTTTTGACTTAGTGAAATTTTGATAATATAGCTTCCGTGAGTTTTTTTACTTTAACCGCTTGACATATTAATTTCATATTTTCTATGTGAGTATATCTAGGTGAGACACATATCAAGTTGGAATTTGGTTCCGGTTGGTTGATTTTGTACAGAGTTATGACCCTTGGACCTTGTGAAATTTAATTTGATATTTGTTAATTGTTACATCCTGGTAAGGCACATATTCTGTTTGATTTTTTTCAATCAAAATTTTGTTTTAGATTAAACTTATTTTATTGTCAAATAAAAATGACAAATGGATCGGACAAAAGTTATTCCAACTTATAAACGTCCTTTCCATATAATACATTTACAATACAATAGTGCATGCATCAGCATATAAAATACATTATTGCTTACAATATAAAGATCGAAATACTTTTCTATTGAGTAAGATTCAATAAGTTACATATAAAATTAAATTTAACACTATTTAGTAATTTGTAAAATTTTGTTGTGGTCCAACAATGCCGTAATGTTCGACTTGACAGTGGACGGGCGTATCATGCGCTCTTGGCTCAGCAGTTTATTAAAAAATGTGACAAAATTCCTACTTCGATGCGTAAAGCAAATACATAGATTGTCAAAATTAACATCACATAATTTGATTTGTCTTGCAAAAAGTATGCATAAGTTTGTCTAGAAAATATGACATTAACAGTATACAACTTTATTCTCCCAACTGTGACATGGGTAACCACTGGTTTTGCGGTGAAAAAACTTTATGTCTCACTCAGGTTGTGTAAGACTACCTACAGGCATCTATTTCCGTCAGTAGCGGGACTTGGTACCGGCACTTTAAAAGGCTAACGGTAGAGTAAAACCGGTTTTGGGTACCGAACCTCCCCTTTCTCTATCCCATTTCCTAAAGTATAATAAACATACAAATAAAACCTAATACAGGTAGACTAGCAACTCCAGGATAATTGTCTTAAGGAAAATAATAAGACAAACATAATTTTGAGAGATTGGGCAAAGAGTGCTCGCTGCTCAACTGTCGGTTAGATCAAGGAGTCTGCTGGTAAAACACTGGCGCACTTCGGAAGAAAAATAAAGCTCAAAACTTCCCAAAGGTTTTGGTAGAAAATCGTTATGTATATCAGTAGCCGTCGGCAGTTTAAGTGAGTGGTCAGTATGCCATTTGGCCATTGGATCCTAACGCCAATTTAAAGGATTCATGTACAATATCCTGCCAATATCCCTTTTCACAGAAAAAATGTAAGTACGTCCAATTTTTTCTGAAATCGTTTTATCAGTTTTTGGCATTTTAACAACATTTTTGTGAAAAGGAGGCTGAGAAATGTAAGTAATCAGCTGTTTTCTAGTCACTGCATATTTCGATGTCAATGGCAACGTCGGAAAAACAAAGAAACAACATGAGCACGGCAAAGAAATGAAAAGAAAAGAAATGAAGACACACATATATACAAAAATGAACAACACGCATCAATTAGCTGCCTTTTCACATACAAATGTTTAACCAGGAAATTTTATACATTAATAGCGCAGTGAGGTATGCATTTTGTAATTTCAACCCTCCGTTCAGAACATTAATGATCTATTTACAAAAATACAAAAAAAAAATTCTTGAATAAAATTTTTATTTCTGATTAGTTAGATATTGTCCTTTCCATATTTTCCCCTTGCATAATGTACTAGATAAATTTAAGTGAAAAAAATGCTAAAAATGAGGAAAGTTTGTTCTTGAATCTTGAATAACCAAGCCAGAGATCCATACTTTTTAGCAAATTTCAGGCTGTATGGATGGAGTTTCAATTCTGTCAATTTGTAACAAAATATCATAGATGATAAAATTAATGTCTATCAACCATAAAAAAGGAGAAATCTTCACTCAAACTATCTACAATTTGTACTGCTTTTACTGATATATTAACGACACATATATAATATTTCTTCAGAATTGTATAGCCTTCCAAATAAAACTGCAAAAAAGATACTAGTCTTTGGAAACTTTTGTAGATGTAACTTTATCAGAACCAGAAAACATAAACGTGTAGGATCTAAAATCTAAATCCTTGAAGATAATATCAACATGACAATTCCATGTATTTTCTATTAGAGTAGATGGCGGTGGGAAATTGCCTGCAATTTGGGATAATTCTCGTTGCCATTCCCATACTGTTTTCATGTTTACTGGTCTGTTCATGTATTCATATAATGTAATTTCTTTCATTTTCTCTGCATCCGGCAAATTAGCCTTATCTTCCAGAATAGCACGAATAAGAAGTGCTTGGTTGTCAGAAATATTAAAGGGTGGGGTTTCTTGAGGGATATTCATTACAGCCATTGTAGCATAATCTACAGACAATGTTTCCTTAAAAAGATTGCTTATTCTACCCTTTTCATCAACTTTTATTATATCGTAAGGAAAAAACGGATAAGAATTCCGATAACCAGTACAATATATCACCGAATCAACTTCCAGCTCCTGGCCATTTTCTAAGATAATAGATTTCTCGGTAAAGCGTCCAAATCCTGAAAGCATTTGCTGGATATTCTCTGGAAATAAATACTCTAGTTTATCCTTCCGATGACAGAGGTAAACCTAGAATGAGGACATATGATTATCGTCCCAAAATCTACTCAACTACAATTTTAGATGACAATAATTCAAGTTAACTTTTTTATTGTTCTATAATAGAGGTGTTCCTGGAATAAAAAATCTATCTATAACTTTATAAAGACAGAGCTTCCCAAGGATATTTACCAGCCCAGTAGTCAGACTTTTTCAAAATGAAAATTTTACCTTTTTTGTTTTTGTTTTATTTAATTTACTTTTTTATCAAATACTAATCACTTGTCAGTGTAACTAATGTCAGTGATACAAATAAAAACTGACATTTTCAGCTAGATTGACGTCTTCCCGGATTTGACATTACCGGTTTTGACTTTACCCTGGATTGACCCATTGACAGTGTGACGGGTGCTGTGCACAGAGCAGGACATGCTTACCCTTCCGGACCACCTGATGTCGCTCTCGGTTTTTATGGGAGTTCACACTGTCAGTGCTTTTGTTTTTTGTGTTGTCTTGTTAAATTTTAGTTTTGTCTTCGTTAGTGATGTCTGTAATACCGATCTGTCCTTGTGCACGTTTGAATACTAAAATGATTACAAAAGCTTTTCAAAATTTCACCTTGGTACTGTTTGAGGGTTAGAGAAGTTACAAGTACCATGGTTTTAGTTGGTTTTGTCTAAGGGTTAGAAAATGACAATAACCAATCAGTTACCTAACAGATCTTTCAAAACATATACATCACTGACCGTGTGACGGGTGCTGTGTGCAGAGCAGGACATGCTTACCCTTCCGGAGCACCTGATGTCACTCTTGTTTTTTGAGAGTTCACACTTTTAGTGCTTTAGTTTTTTGTGTTGTATATCTAATGTTTGTGTGTTTTGTGGTCATGTGGTGTCTTTGGTCTTCCGTCTTTTGGTGTTCTTGCTTTTGCCTTGTTTCTGGACTTTGATTTGTGTAATTTTGTGCTTTGTTCCTTCGGTATTCTACTGCCGTTGTTTTTGAAAATACCATGTCTTCATTCCGAGTACAGTACTCGCTGGATATTCTTGTTACGGGAATTGGCATCCTTCTTTCTGACTATGTTTGGATTAAGGTTTTCCATTTATTTGATTTTTATCAGTGTCTTCATTGTGCGGACGAAGCACGAAATTAACTATTTAGTATGTAGCTGAAGAAACATATTATATAGTTTACACATAAGAGCCAAGACCATATTATCTGCTCACTTGTTTTCATCTATGTTTTATATTTTTCTTTTAATTAAGTCTTAAAAAAATTAATTTATATGATGTGTATGTGTTGTTTAACGTTGCCATAGCACAAACTCTCTTTGAAATTAAATTAAAAATGTTTTTTTCAACGCGAATTAACAGAAGAACAATTTCATATAATATTTTATTCTACATCCTATGATACTAGTTTTATTTTTTATGACGATCACAGGTGAGTAACAGAATGTATAAAAACTCCATGCGATCATCTTTGGTTTCAGGAACTGTTTCTATCATTATTTCTACTTTGAACATTTCAGTTTCCAGCGTACCGTCACAGTTATCCAAGTTGTAACGTGTAAAACAATATTCTTGTTTACCCAGTTACATCATAGTTCAGCCTTTTTGCAAACAGGTGAATCCGCCTCCGATTTGATACATATTTTGCTGCCCCATTGTTACATACCCCCTTCCTCTGTCAATCTGTCCTATCGTATATTGCCTAAACTTTCAATTTAACTCGCATAATTGTAAACGTTAAACGTTAAAGATACCTTTTTAGCAACCTTAGAAAGTTCCACACTGATGTCCGTTCCAGAAAACATTGCACCAAGGACAGCGACAGTCTGGTCAGTAAACATTTCTGGTTGTCTGTACTGTTTACTGTGGATAATAGTGCCCTTGAAGGACTCTTCATTTTCCACTTTAGGATAATTCATTGTGTGATAGTTGCTAAAAATGACCAAAGTTGATGTAATATTATACTTTGTTTTACATTACATGATACCTAGCATAACATTTAGACTAGAAATGTCAAATAAATTCGATATTCATCAAGTGTCTGATTGAAGAGCCTAACAAAATATAATCGAAGATTATTGATTGGCATTTTTTAATTACTAACAAAATACACACGACTTTGAACAAATAAATGAAATTATAACTAGTACTGATTGTATTAAATGAAAATATAAAAAAAAACAACATAAAATGGCAGCCATCTTGGAGAAAACAGCCATTTTGAATTTTTTTATAGGCATAAGTCCATCTTCTTGTGATATTCCATCTTAAGTATGAATAAATGCTGTCGAAACATCTTTGAGAAAATGTCCGGAATGAAATAAGAGAAAGAGAGAAAGAGAAAAGCCAAATATTTTATGACTTTGTACAACTAGTTAAAAATATAATTATACTCCACATTTTAGTAGTAAGATTTTTACTACTACAAAATAATAACAAGGAAGATAATAATGATAAATAAATAATTTAATGATTGAAAAACAAAAAATACTGAAATTTCAATAAAGGTAATTTATGGATTTCCAAATGTTTTGACTTGATCTGCACTAATGAGACATAATTTGTCGAAATGCGGATATGCAGAAATTAAATTCAAAGTACTTTGGTATTTTGTTATTTGTCACCACTGGACCAATGCCTCTGCTGGTAGACTATTAGTACGCGAGGGTATCCACCAAGCCAGTAGCCAGAACTTTTTTGCTGGCCCGAAAACCGATTTTTTTTTTAACTTGCAATAACTTCATCTTGGGAAATTTTGCCAAAAACTAGGGATTATCTCCGTCCTGCCAAGCTCTATCCGTAGCTGACTTTTGTTTTCTTTTTAGATCCTATTGGTAATTTATTTTCCATCATCTTTAACACATATTTCGGTTTATGGATTTCCAAATGTTTAGATTTAATATACACTGAAGAGAAATAATTTGTCGAAAAGCGCATATGCAGTCACTAAATTCACAGTAACTTCGGTATTTTGATATTTACTATCATTTCCCTTGAATTAAAATTTTTGACATTCTTTAACTCCTATATATTTAGTCTTTTTGTGTCGCCTGCGACGAATGTCGCAGAAGCGAGATATATCGATCCAAATTCCGTCGTCGTCGTCGTCTGCGTCATCAATTGCAGAAGTTTTTCATAGGTTGAATAGAGTAATTTAATCTTTATAGAATTGTGTCAAAATTGGACAGAAGCTAGGTAATGGTCAGAAAATTACCTCTAGCTAAAAAAATTGGATTTTTTTTTTGTTTTTCCGTATTTTTTCCGTATTTGGACTTAGTTTTTTTAAATGTTAACCCACAAATTAAAGTTTTTTAGATGGTAAATCTTATTGGAATATAAAAAAAAAACTGGTCAGAAGCTAGAAAATGTAATGAAAATTACCACCAGATGAAAATTTTGAAATTTATTTTTTTTCAGTTTTTCCGTATTTTTTCCGTATTTGGACTTGGTATTTTTTGCAAAAAAAAATTGAATGTTAACCCATATATTAAAGTTTTTTAGAAGTTAAATAAAGTAATTAAATCTTATTGGAACTTATTGAAAAGTGGTCAGCACTTAGATGATGGTCAGAAAATTATCTCCAGCTGAAAAATTGGAATTTTTTGGGGGGTTTTCCATATTTTTTTGTGTATTTGGACTTAGTTTTTTGCTAAAAATTTCTATGTTAATCCACAAATGAAGGTTTTTAAGAAAGTGCATTAAGTGTTTGTGTCTTATCAGAATTTCATTAAAATTGGACATTGCTGCATGCAGTGTGCAGATATTGTACAATCTGTTGGAATTTTCATTGTGGTTCGAACTTGGTAAATTTCCTGAAAATATCAAAGACCGATAATTTTTGAAATTTTTGCAAATAATTTTGAAAATAAGGCAATTCTTTAATGCCAAGCATAATTTTCAAGACGGAAGAAATAAAAAACAGGGTTCCAACATTGGTAAATTTCCTGGAACTGTCCAAGACATGCAATTTTTTGAAATTCTTCTTTAGCAACCATGGTTTTTGAGTGAATTTGAAATAAACAAACATTTTAATGAATAAAATTGCAAAAATTTTTGATTCCAATTTTTGGTAAATTTCCTGGAGCTCTCTTAGACCAATTAATTTTTGGAATTCTACCTAGCAACCATACTTTTTAAAAAATATATTGATGAAAACAGTAATTTTCAATAATGGAATTGCAAAAATATTTAATTCCAATTTTTGTAAATTTTCTGAAACTGTTCAAGACATGCGATTTTTTGAACTTCTTTTTAGCAACCATGGTTTTTGAGTGAATTTGAAATAAATAAACATTTTAATGAATAAAATTGCAAAAATTTGTTAATCCAATTTTTTGGTAAATTTCCTGGAACTCTCTTAGACCAATTATTTTTTTGGAATTCTACCTAGTTACCATACCTTTTTAAAAATACATTGAAGAAAACAGTCATTTTAAATAATGGAATTCGAAAAATATTTTATTCCAACATTGGTAAATTTCCTGAAACTGTCCAAGACATGCAATTTTTTGAAATTCTTCTTAGCAACGAATTTGAAATAAACATTTTTATGACTAAAATTCCAAAAAAGGTTTGATTCCAATTTTTGGTAAATTTCCTTGAACTTGATCTTAGACCTATTAATTTTTGGAATTCTACCTAGCAACCATACTTTTTTTAAAAATATATTGATGAAAACAATAATCATTAATAATGGAATTGCAAAAATATTTGATTCCAACATTGGTAAATTTCCTGAAACTGTCAAAGACATGCAATTTTTTGAAATTCTTCTTAGCAACCATGGTTTTTGAGTGAATTTGAAATAAACAAACATTTTAATGACTAAAATTGCAAAAAGTTTCGATTCCAACTTTTGGTAAATTTCCTGGAACTCCATCTTAGACCAATTAATTTTTGAAAATTCTACCTAGCAACCATACTTTTTAAAAATATATATTGATGAAAACAATAATTATCCATAATGGAATTGCAAAAATATTTGATTCCAATTTTGGTAAATTTCCTGAAACTCTTCAAGATCTGTTATTTTTTTTTTGGAATTTCCTAGTAACCACACCAATTTAAATACATTTTGGTGAAAACAGTCATTTTCAATACCTAAATTGCAAAAATATTTGATTCCAATTTTGGTAAATTCCTGAAACTCTGAAACACCAGTTATTTTTTGGAATACATAAAGTATATAAACGTTAGTATTGTCCTGATTATAATGATACCTTACTGAGAAGGCGAGACACATGGTTCCGAGGAACCTTTACGAATTTTTATAATAAAATTTTTGTTTTCGACAACTTCACAAGTATAGTCCAGTTTAGACTTCATATGTTGATTAGAATTAAGTAATAGTGATAATGATGGAACCGTCGTAATTGCTTACTTCCTCCTCGCCTTCAATACTCCTAAATTTTACTGAAATGGGTAAATAAGGGTATTCTTCTCGTCATTTAGATTGCGTGCAACCCTGATTACTTCCTTCCGCCATTTTTGAAAATAAAATGTAAATATTTTAGAGATTGACTTCAAACAGATTGATTGATTGATTGATGTTTTACGCCGACTTCAGCAATATTTCAGCTATATTGTGGCGAGAACTGTTGGGTTTATTGAACAATTTTAATAAATACATAAAATATTAATATAAAACCATATAGCTTTATACAAGTAAAACAGATGTGTAAAATGTTAAAAAACATAATAGTAATTTTTGGTTTAACAATAACAATATTAGAAATTAGAAACTTGTTTAAAATTGATCCATTTAAATCTGACTAAATAAATTGATTGCTTTTAAAAATTGAACGATTTTGTCGCCAGCGACGTTTGTAAATAGGTCTTTAAGACAATCAGCAGAATAAAAATCACGCCTGATATCGGCAACATCTACACATTCAATTAAAACAGGTTGTATTATATAAGGACAATTGCATCGAATACATTCAGGTCGATCATCACTGTTGAGGATAAAACTATGATTTGTTCTAGTATGTCCAATACGACATCGGGTCAACACTACCTGTTCCCTACGGTTTTTACCACATGAACCGACTTGTTTACCGACGTCTGACTGTATTCCATGCAGTTTATTATTTATTTGCAGATCCCATTTGGCCTGCCATAACTTTAAAATGTATTTAACGATTAAAGGCTTCATGTCAGTGTACGGTACTGGACAATCCGCCATCTTGTCATCTAGTGCATCCTTGGCTTCCTGGTCAGCAACTGTGTTCCCATAGATCCCCACATGACTAGGGATCCAAACATAAATGACTTCTTTGCCTAATGCTACAAGTGATTTGTAGAATTCGGCTATTTTCAAAATAATTGGGTGTTTTGTTTTTCGACTTTCAATTGCCAATAGGCAAGAGAGTGAGTCGGAACAAATCATGAATTTATTTGATTGCGATACAGCTACAAATTTAAGTGCTGAGTAAATAGCGTTAGCTTCAGCA
>MJUU01067053.1:10585-40177 GCA_002080025.1 Modiolus philippinarum | reverse complement strand
AAAAAAAAACCCAAAACAAAAACCAAAACCAAATCAAAACAAAAATAAAAAAAAAAAAAAAAAAAAAAAAAAAAAAAAAACAAACAAACAAAAACAAAAACAAAAAAAAAAAAATTCTCAAAAAATATAAACATGCTCGTTTGTAGTCCAGCGTGATAAATGATAATTCAACTTTTACTTACAAGGATGAATTGCCGAATATTACACGAGTCGGTTATCTTACGTAAGTATTCTAACACCTGTGGATGCTTCATAAAAGTAAGTTGTTCATCGTCATGTTTAAAACCCTCTATTTCCATCACATATTTCGGCAGATTAGCTCTGAAATCAGAAGTTGGTATCATCATTAAAGCAAAAGATGATACGATTCTCAAATTTAGAATTTTTTTAACAACACAACTAAAATATATGCTAACCAAATTCACTAAAACACAGCAGCCAAATAACGGTTTATGAATTGGTAAATATTTGTGAAACTCGAAATACAAAGACATTTTTTATCGTCATTGTTCTCACCGTTTTCGATTAGTCAAAACGTACTTTACAAGGACGCTGAGATTGAGCAACGTCGTTGACGAGGACGGAAGTTGATTTTCTGAAGCATTCCATTTTTCTAAACATTTAAGGTAGTTCCCACGATTATTTCTGACATTTGATCAGATATGCGAACTCCTCTGTCATTTTTCATATCATAACCTGTAAATTTATTTGCCCCGGAACACCTTCTTATCATGTAATAATGTAAAAGCGTCATAGAAACGTAATTAGCATAATGAAAACTTTAAAAAATAGAAATTTGAATTTCAGTCTATATCGAGACATGGATTTGGCAAAAAAAAGATGGCAACCTACGAACCGATGTTTCTCAATACTGCTGTGTCATGTAAGCCCATCACAGCTAGGAATGTTTAGATATGAGGGCAATATTATCCAGAATGCTTTGCATGAAGCCATAAATGTCAGCAGGGTAGTAAGACTTTTCTAACGTGACATTTTACCTTGCGTTTTATAGAAATTTAATATATTTATCAAAATTCTAACCCATTAAAAAAAAACTCGATCTTCAGTCTGTTTATCTTTGGCAGATGTGATTGACACTGGATTTGGCCTCCCGTTTGGAAATTTTAAGTAGTGAGTAGTTCTGTTTTGGCTACTCATTATGGATTTCCATACTATTTGATACTTATGCTGCTGTTAAGAGGTTACTCCTTAAAAAGACGTGTACAGTAAAACAAAATTAACTATTTATAATACAAATTGTGTACTTTGTATTTTTAACCCACAAGATATTGCTGCAAGATCGTCGGACTTATCTGGTTTTACACATTTGAAAGCATGTTCTTTCCAATACCCACTCAAGCTTTTCATTCAATTTATACATTTGTATGAATAAAAAAAGTGATACGGAGTAAATGTACGCGGGACAAAATCCTACTTAGTAATATATACTCAGAATAAGGGAATAGAAGAACGATTTCATTGTTTTTCTTTATCCTTGAGTCATCATGAGGCTTTTAACAATTTCTCATCATAACTTCAAGACAGGGACTTGCCCGGTTTGAGGAGAAATCACTTGTTAGATGTCGTAAGCGCTGCATTCAGGGTTTTGTCATGGATGCGGGTTTGTCAAAAGCAAAATCAAATCTGACAAAGGGTTCTCTCATCCGTTGCCCGACAAATGGGCAAAAGACAACACAACATGTAAACAAAAAACAGGACACTTTGAAAGTTGATTGTAAGAAAGCGTAGCATTCTGTCACAAATGTGCATTTCAAAAACAGGATAATCAAGCAATCTATTGTCCTATAAACATATTACTGTAATATTTATATCAAACCTTCATTGTTAACGTTTTTAATATCAAAAAAGTTTTGTTGACATTTGAATTAAATTACCTCCCTTTTAATCATAAAATGCTAACTAAGTACACGGAAATAATGAACAAATGTTTCTCATCTAGTAACAGTACAAAATCTGGTTTAATAGATATTCAAAGATATTGTATTATACATACCTTGCACTAATTAAAATATTTAGGGTATACCAAAAGGTATTAATTCTGAATAGCAACATTATAATAAAAACTGCACATTATTAATTTAAGTACAGTTTAATAGATATATGAAAATATTTTGACAGTAGGGATGGCACATTTGAAATTTTATTTTCAGAATTGTTGGTTTTATCTTGATGTCTGTTTTTAAATGAATTCATAAGCATAAAGATTTTTCAAAGGTGATTGTCGTTTCGATTGAATCAGCTTTTAAACTCGTTATAGTTTCCATATAAATATAGGCGACATATCTTCCCTGTTTTAATATATTCTATATCATTTTTTTTTCAAAAAGGGGAAAAGCTTGAGTGAAACAGGATTTTGGTCATCTTACACATAATACTAAGTGTGATTGCACAATAAAATAGCTTTAAGATTTACACATCTCTTGGTTAAAAATACATAAACATGTCAGAATAGGCTTAATGAAGATTAATAGACGAGTTTTTCCTGCCACATTTACACCTTCTTCACCTGTTGAACATTCCATGTAATTCATTTCTTGATTTAGTTATTTGAATACTAATATGCAATGAACAGTAAATAAAACCTGGGTATGTGATAATACATCTTCTAAACTACACTGGAAAATTAACAAGGAAAAAAATTCACTTCAAACATGTGCCACCAGATTTTTTCAGTTTTAAAACGAAGAGTGCTGTTTAGCAGTTCGTATAAGCATAAATAAACAAAAAAGTAACAATTCCTGTCATACTGCGATTAAAGGTTATATTAGGTACGCATATAAAAAACATATAAAAAATAGAGGTGGAGATTTTCAAAATTTTAGATGGAAGTGTACTTAACTATTTATAAAATATTCAGTTCATATGCTAATTGCGTAACTGCAATAAACACATTATCTCCTGAATGGGGTTTGTACTTCTCGTTCAATTTTGAAACATCTGGGTCAAAACAGTACCCGGAAGTTGCATTTCTCCAAATTAAGTGCAGTCTGCACTGAAAGGTGGTTGGCTTTGACAGCAATGCATATATCACGTGTAACTGACCTCGATCATGGATATTGTGATTTAAAATTCAGGGCAATTTTGTATCAATAGTTGGGAACAATAAGAAAGGACAATTTTTTACATATCATGTGAAATTTGATATAAAATAATATGTCGTTATCACATTGTGGATTATGGATTAATTTACCAAATCTAATACTGATCAATGGCAATCCAGATCTCAAGTTTGATTGATCAGGGTACTTGGGCTAATTTGCCTTTAAAAATTCTTAATTTTCAGGAAAATCTAGAATAAATTATTTATTTTCACCAATTGTCACATCTTATTATTTATTAGCAATTGCAACAAAAAATTTTTTTTTTATTTTCATGACAAGAAGATAACAATATTAATTTTCGCTGACACCAAGATTAAATTATTGACAAAATCGCCAAAGCTCCTACTCGCCGAAAACCAAATGGTCATCCCCTTAGTGTGACAAACATCAATGACGTTGCTTTATCGCCATCAAAACTCTTGATCGAGGAATTGGTTGATTGATTGATTGAATATTGTTTAACGTCTACTCAGCAATATTTCAGCTACATCAAGACGAGAACAAGTTTGTTAATAAATAATCACTTTGGGGTATGGAAAGGGCCATGGGACGGGAAATTCTGACTGCCACTGGAAAAGTAGGGTGAAATCGTCAAGGGCGGGGAATTTAGCCTTGTAGCCTATCACCTACGGACCACCCCAAAAAGAGCTTGCTACAAGGGTTCTTTAACGTGCAGGAAGCGTGGCATTTCTTCCAACACGTGGACCTGAGTTTACATCCCATCCGAAAGATGGGTTGTGTATTTATTGATCCCGCACAACCACGGAATGGGTCCTATTTCTATATCCCGGGACCCTCGAGGAATTGGAGATACTATAACTTCTTTATTCTCCCAATTCAAGAAACATCATTCTAAGAAGTCATAATTAATGAAAGCGCTAATAGAAAGTACGAAGCCTTCACTTGTGATTGCATGTTGGTATCAGCGGTTGCACCAACCACTTCGAACTTTTTGTGTCCTCAAAATATATTCAAAACTCAGTCCGATATACATGTACTTTCTTTGCTATAATTTTTGATAAATAACCATCATTCAACTCATAGGGGCGGCATTTTAGTTACACTAAATTCTTCTTGACTGATCGAGAAAGTGAAATAAACATCCATATTTTATAATAAGAACTTTAGGAATCCATCGGTATTTATCATAAATGAATTCTTAAAGTTCAAATTTTCCCGCTCTTTAAAGAAAAGTTCAGAACATAATTAAAACCAAACCATGCGCATGCGTTTACATTTTTAAACAAAACAGAGTGCTAATCGCATGGAATAAATAAATAGATAAACAAATAGACTTACACAGCGACATCGAAAATAGGTATAAATTTAAATATAAATCATTACATAAAGCAACTGTCACCTAGTCGATTTGCTGTTTTTAAGGAGCTTATGATATCAACAAGAAATTAATACACTCAGCCGATTCCCACAAAATATCTGAGGACCATATGTTCATTACGCTGCAACAAAGTTCGTGTTATTATGTGACAATTAACAAGATCTATGAATTTGTTTCACCAAAAAGAACGTAAATAGTGAGTTTTTGCGCTTTTGATCACTTATATAGCCGCAGCTAAAAGCAAAAGCTGTAGTGCATTCTTTGGAACCCGATCTTCGCAATAAAATTGCCTACCACCTTCAAAATGAATCACATTTCAAAATAAAATTTGTATGTCATATTTTGGCGGGAAACATTTTCAAATTACATTTTTCTCGTTAAATCTCGGTGTAACGTGACAAGAATGGCAGATCTTTAAAAAGACAGTTTGTACAGTGAGGGGCATTTAATATTTCATTTTATGTTACACAATGATCTGATGTTAATAAACTGTTTGAAATACTAAGACTTATTTATTGTAATCAGTGATGTGATTGTGTTGAACACGTCTATTCGGTATTTTTTTTCTTGTTCTTTTGAGTAACAATAAAAATGAATGTCTAGTCTCAATGCCATATTTGTTGACATTTTTTTATATTTATGATAGACATCTGATATTTTGTTCGTTGGTATTGGTTTGACAGAAATTTGCATTACTAATCAAGACGTTGATAATGGACAATTTCTGCTATTTTTTATTTTACAAATGCAAATAACCCTACCACTAGCTCTGGCTAGTGCCTGTACCAAGTCTGGCTATCTCGAGTTCCTATCATTGTCTACGTAGATCTTTCGTCCTTTAAATGTTTTTCTTCTGCAGTTCCCCAAGCAGAATATAGCATGTGATAGTAATTTTTGGCCGTTGCAAGTGCTTCCTGTTATCTTTTCTAAATTAAATAGAAGAACTCACTGCAATCACTCTTGAGCATTTTGTCTCTATAACGGCATTCCAGAAGAAAGAAAATACAAAAATGTATAACAAAAACTTACTGAAGGTTCTTGTAGACTGCAGAACTGATTGGGTCTGCAAAAATATTTTGAGATGTCTCATCCGTATACAACCATTGTCCACCAATATCATAGCTTCTTTCAAAACATGTGAGTTTGAAGTTCTCATTCTCAGAAAGTCGTCGAAGTACTGAGATTCCAGATACACCGGCACCAATCACAGCGATATTCTTTTTCTGTGCCATAACTTCAGTATAAATAAAGAAAACATTTTTTTATTAAATAGTTCTCTCACGTATATTATTTACTTTTCAACTATATCAAGACGCGTCAAGTTATAATAGATATACTGCAATTGTGGGGTAATTTTCACTACATTCCAGTTTCAACAAAAATCTTCAAATAATTTCCTCCATGCGAATAGTTTTAAGTCTTATGCGTTAAGCAATGGCAATGGCCAACAAAACTATGATAATAAACAACGCCAAAAAATTCCACGTTAACAGTATCTTAAATTGGAGGTAATTTAGTATTCACTTTAAAAATCAATGTTATCTCCAGATGGGCTGGAAACTGGGCCTTTTAAACAACAAATACTGTTCACCAAAACTTTTTGGAAAGGGATTTATAGTATTTCAAAAAGAAAACCCCATCTCCAAACGTATGTCTTGACCATACCGTACAGCCATGCTTTATCCATACATGTATATCTAAACATATTGAATTAAAGGATATTATCTTCCTCTACTCGTACGTCTGACCAATACAGAAAGCAATGCTCTATATCCATGCGTATGTTTGACCAATATACTATATCTTTGCAAAAGAAGCTTAAGATAAATTCCGACCACCCTTCCATAGTCAAACTGGACTTAAAGGTGTTCAAGTTAGACAAACTCTGAGCCTTGGATGACATTGAACCTCAGATGTAATTTATGATATGACCTCTTGTAAAATGTAAAAAAAAAATCAAAAGATAAGCAACAATAAAAACTAAAGTGTGCATATGGAATACAATCTCATGAATAAGTACACTATATCTAAGAAATATTAATTACAGTAGGAATTTGACACTGTTTACCATCAAATATTAGGCCATAAATTACCATTATTTTAGTAATGAATGTCAAAAGGTTTAAGTCTTATTTAACAGGAAGAGACCAATTGGTAAGGGATCAGAAAGGAGTATCACAAGGAAGCATTTTGGGAACTCTATTTTTACCTGTGCCACGCAGATGAATAAATGTGACCACGTAGATGAAGCGTCTATCTGTATTAAGTAAACTTTTACTATGTGCTGACGGCAGCATAATTATATTTTCTCAAAAGGATCCAAATAAAATCTCACAGATAAATGGATGGAAATTAGAGTCATGCAGTCATCAAATCCGGTAATCAATTAAGTATTTTGAATGTGACATAGATCTTGATCAATAAATAGCGCCGCACTTAAATATATGGATTGCAAAGCAAACTGGCAATCGCAACTCGCAAAATTCTAACAACTGATCTAATCAGATGTTACTTAGACTATTGCTGTTCTTCGTGCTATGCCGCTGTTTAACAGATTTTGAAAACTTAAAATTACCAAGAATAACTGTCAGATGTATCTTTGTTCGATGTTCGCAAAGAAGAACTATTTAGAGTTAGTTTTATTGAGATAGAAAACACAATCAATTAAGACTTGGTCCCGCTCTTAACATATTCAACCAGAATATTTGAAAGAAAATTTTAGAAAAGTGATCGACCACCACGATAATACTCGATCAAAACAAATATATCTAATTTCGTAGTATCGAAAATTAAAGGCATGAAGTCAATGTCATATTTCTTAAGACCTTTTATGGCATAAAACCAAATCACTGATGATATCAAAGGAATAACAAATTACAGCACACTCAAATCCGGTTCGAAATTGCTTAAAAATAATGCAATTTGCATTGATAACTTCATTTTAATTATAAGCGTGACCATATACTTCTACTTTATATACACCCAAAGGACTACTTTATTATGCTATTTTTGGTGGTATGTCAAATGCAAAATGTATTTTATCTGAAATATCTTCTTTTTATACCATATTTGTAATATAAACAATTCAAAGATACGGAGTAAATGCACATGCTAAAAAGTCTCTATAAAAACATGGTTAAATCAGACAATGAAACAGCTCGTCTACTGTTGTTCTTCATCTTGACGTCACTATGAGGGTTTAACTATGTATTTTTTTATTTGCACTTTAAGCTGTTATAAGTCCCTAAAGGAATTTAATCTTTTTACCTTTACAGAAAGTAATACTTAATAAATACATATATACGCTTAACCCAGTTTAAGGGGACAGAATGTAGTGTATCTTCCCATATATGACCCGACCCAAAAATGTAGACAAAGCCGACCCCTCATCTCTTCCCGTATGTGTGCCCATTTTTTATAGAAACATACCCTTCCTTGTTGCAGTAGCTTATTTGTCAGGAACAAAGTTCTATCAAGGAGGTCACTGAATTGGCCACAGGCCACTGAATAGCGAATAAGTTTGGATATGTAAACCTCATATACTTGCGCTGCTGGAATGTTGCTACAAGATGTAGAACAACAATAAAATTGTTGTTCCATTGCTTGATTTTATCATTTTACGAAAGGATATGGAGTAAATAAACATGAGACCATAACACATATGTTAACTCCAACTGTTATAATTTTAATGAGCTGTATGGCCATTTCGGCATGTATCTTTTGGGAAGTACTCTCATAGAAAAATGAAAGCATATGCAGCGAATATACATGTGACAAAAACGCACACGATGCATAGAAAACTCCAGTTTATCAAGTACAAGGCTTTAATCCTGTCTACATCTTGATGTCGCCTGAGGGTCTTCAACAAGAGGTTAACAATATTCACCCCCTCAAACGTGATCAAGAAGGCCGAAAGCGTGCTTTTAACTGGTATTCTTGATAAAAATGTTGAGCAACATTGATGGCAGCTAAAATATGTCATTGAATCAACACATGTCGGGAGAGGTCAATGAGAAAAAAAAGGGTAGAACCGGGCAATGTCTGCCTACAAATATTTGTCAGTAAGTAGCCCGATAAAAGACGAAAATTAGGACAAAAACAACATCGATAGACAACATGGGGCATATCGAAATATATGTAGGCAAACCTTGCAATGTAACTTAGGTTGGATGGGCAATGATAGTCATGTGTACAGATTATAACATTTTAGTAAAAACAACGAAAATTTCATGAGTGGCATTGAGGAAACTACCGAGGCGTTCCGGATAGGGTTGCAATAAAGGTCGAAGTGTGTGATACAGGTAGCTGAATTGAATCAGCATCAGATATTCAAAAAGCTTTATTTTGTTAAAATCCTATGTAAATAAATATCCCGTTTATTACCATATTTTTTCCTCTCGAGATAGTTAAATTTTGAAATTTTAATGGCGAGACTTTAAATTTAACTATCGAGAGTGAATAAAATATGGTAATAAACACGATAAAGTCGTGTAATCTTTTTCTCTAATAATGAATGAAAAACGTAATAAACATGATAAAGTCGTGTAATCTTTTCCTCTAATGAATGATAAACACTGAGAATTGTATTCTGAGTAGGTTTGAAAGTAAATAGCACGGGGCTTTATTCAACATAATTTTAATATGAAAATTCATCTAACGGGTCGGAACCGGTTTAAAATATATCAATACTTGACCTTTTCCATATCTTCCCTGAAATAGAAAAGGAGATATCTTAATCTGTTTATTACATACTTCCAATTAGGAGTTTTCATCGTACCCCGGCTGAGGAAACCATATCGACGGGCTGATTTGGCTATTTCAAAACGATGCAGATCGGACAGGGTATGTTGATATGGACTTATAACGTATAAGTTACATACATGTATGTTAAACAGAACATTTCTAAACTAAGTGTGTAATAAAGCATAGTATCGAATGTCATTGTCCAATGTTTGATAGTCTTAATTCAGTATATGGAGCCTTTTAGTGTATATATAATAATATGTAACAGTTGTGGATAACTACATTTCTACTCAGGTGAATAGAATACATGGCTTTGAAATACGTGCTGAATATGATAAGAAGAAATAAAAGGTGAAAACAGAACTATTTACTATTAATTACAAACAATCATAAAGCATATGTTTTGCTTAACCACGTTTTTAAAAGACTGTTTTATGAGCATTTACTCCATATTCCTTATTTTTTTTACAATACTGAAGTAATAATTGCACGTTGCATGAAATCATATTAAACGTTCTACTTTGATGTAAACTGAAGAGACATAAGTTCGGAATTTAGTTACCTCTTTTATGGTTTATTACCAATATTGGGTCGATGCCTCTGTTGGTGGTGTCCGAAAGTATTCACCAAGTAGTCATTACTTTGCAACTGACCCGAAGACCGACTTTTTTTTTGAAAATTGCAATATCTTAATTTCAGAAAATATTGCTTAAAACGGAGAAGTACCTCATCTTGCATAGCTCTGTTTTTCGTTGATTATGGGTTTTCTTTTATTTGTTCAAATTTTAACAGGTTAAAGGTCTTCAAAATGTTTTGATTTGATATGCACTGAAAAAAAAACATATGGGATTATGCACAAACTTATTTACAGTAACTTCGGTATTTTATTGTTTGTTACAAAACTCGAATACAGGTAAAATCAGTCATTAGGTTGCCACGTTATAGTAAGACGATATCTCATTCACATCCGCTTACGTAAACAAATATCAATTAAATTTTTTTTTTTGAAAGATGTTGAAATAAATATGTGTAATTTTGTCTCTAAGCCTGCAATTTTAAAACGTAAATTAGTTGTACGGTATGCAGTTGATGCAATGTTAAATATCATTAACTAAACATATCAAACTAGTGTTAATTATTTCAGAAAACCTAAACATTTTTCTCTCTTTCAAAAAGAGAATGTAGTAATATTCCTAACATGTAAGGACTTTAGAAAGTAACACAAGGAGAAACTTACATTTACTACATATGAAAAAGAAAGGAAATGTGGTAAATGTCAAGGTGACAACATCCCATCTCCAGGTTAAAACTACCGAAAACAAAGCATCTATGGGTCACCGCACGGTCTTCAACACAGTGAGGAACCTCACCTCATATAAACTATTTACTTTTGTCTTAATCATAAGCAGAAGAAATTTCTTGCCAACGCTTAAGAAATGCTGGCATTTGACATAATTGAATTTGAAGGATAATATTAAATGAAGATTATCATATGCTGATACCTCTTAACTTTAGAAAATATAATAAAATCACTTTCAACACTACAAAATGCATTTACTTGCCTTAGAGGTTAATAGCGTTTGTCACATGAATGTATCAAGGATGGTCAGTCCTCGGGTATTGGAAATTTTGTATGATATTGGGATCCACCATCCACCATGATGTATTAAAAATGTTGCATACTTACCACCACTTGCTTTATCAAAATATGGTTGTTTATATATTTGATAGACTTTTGACAAAATTTGATCAAATTTTTAATATTTTTTCATTGCATTTGAAAGGTTACTTGCTTTAATTCAAAATTAATGAAAAGGCTTTCCCGCCAAAATTTCAATTGCTTACTCCTATAAGTAAAACTTGCTTAAAATGGTTACGTATATGTTCATTGTTCTAATAGATAAAATATTAATTTTAAAACCTTGATATTATAAAGTTAATTTCTTAAAAAAGATTATTCAACCTCAAGGTCATAAAAAGATCACTCTGATATGATAAACACCTCATGATGACAGATCCATATTCCAAATAGCTTTGGTGTACGTCAAAAGTTGAAAAAGTTATGGTCCGAAGAGGCAAGCACTTAAAACAGTTATTTTATCTCAAGGATTTAGGTTAAGTGACTTGAAAGCCGCTTTAGAGCACCTTACACCTTCTAATGTCGACAGACCAACAGGGAAAATACTTTGAGCCTAGGTCAAAAGATGAAAAAGTTATGACTTAGACAGGCAAAAACATTTAAAAACGATAATTTGGTTCCAAGGTCAAGGTTGAAAGGTCACCAGAATGCTATTATTGAACGCAACCAACCTCCTGTAATGGAACAACGTCATGACAAATATCTTGCAACTTCGGTATTTTATCGTTTGACACATAGCAGTAGGGTAGCAATTAATGAAAAAGGCGCTTGGTTCTCGACTTTAATGCACCCACCTGACATGCAGGTAATTATTGTTTTAAATGAAAGTCAAATGATTATATTATCAGTAACGAAATCGTATGGTACGTTTTTCTGTAATTTGACATTTATTTTTAAGTTTTGGTGAAAACTTATATGTACGGTACTGCGGGGGAATCGATTAATACTGTTGTAAACGAACTTGTATGTGAGTTGATCCAAGTTTTATTTATGAAGTTAAAGCTATACAACATAACGACTTTAAAATTTTTAAAATATATTGTTTTTTATCTAGGGAAAAATGTCGATTTTTAGAAGTTTTCTGCTCAATTTAAGGGCAGGGACTCTTATAGTTTTACTTTTATGTGAGGGCATTACTAATAATATGAATTTTGTTTTTGTATTATATAATATGGACAATATGAATCAATTTCTAAAGAAAAGGCAGCACTCGAAAGCCTTTTTTACGGTAAATTACCGTTTTTGTTTGAAACTATGAACATGCCGGAATAAATTATATACAATGTATCCCTTAACAATAATCATTTGTACATTTACCTGTAAATATTCATCTTATACCCCGCCGTGCGCGGTCCCGGCTTATGAATAGGCCC
Organism: Modiolus philippinarum; assembly: GCA_002080025.1. Taxonomy (NCBI): domain Eukaryota; kingdom Metazoa; phylum Mollusca; class Bivalvia; order Mytilida; family Modiolidae; genus Modiolus; species Modiolus philippinarum. The sequence continues at coordinate 27,961 of MJUU01067053.1, read as the reverse complement.
GCAGCATCTTCTGAGCTTGGAGTATGAGTCTTCCTAACAGAGGACCCCGAGGGAACCCCGGGATATAGAAATAGGACCTAGTATCTCCGGCTTGCGGGGTGTGACCCCTCCTAAACGGAGGCTGACCCCGAGGGTCCCGGGATATAGAAATAGGACCCATTCCGTGGTTGTGCGGGATTAATAAATACACAACTCATCTTTCGGATGGGATGTAAACTCAGGTCCACGTGTTGGAAGAAATGCCACGCTTCCTGCACGTTAAAGAACCCTTGTAGCAAGCTCTATTTGGGATGGTCCGTAGGTGATCGGCTACAAGGCTAAATTCCCCGCCCTTGACGATTTCACCCTACTTTTCCAGTGGCAGTCAGAATTTCCCGTCCCAGTGCCCTTTCCATACCCAAAAGTGATTATTTATTAACAAACTTGTCCTCGTCTTGATATAGCTGAAATATTGCTCAGTAGACGTTAAACAATATTCAATCAATCAATCAATCATCTTATACCTGATCTGACAATATTATTTCGTGCATTGATAAAGAGATTTGCACTTTTCTAAGAATGCACTCCTAATAAAGTATCGAATGGTGCTCATGAAAAGATTTTTTGATAGTAAAAAGCTTTGTATTTATCATTTGTTATATTGATAACAAGGTATATCTGAACAACCCATTCCTGTTAAAGTAACAGTCCCATCTTCAAAAGGGAAAGACCCTCTTTCAAACGATGATGTTGTATTACATGCCAGAATTCCACGTCAGAACAACTGTATAATTCAAACCAGCAATTATTTTACAAGTAAACAACACTTTCAGTTGCCTCTCTTTTCTTTTGCCAAGACGATTAAATGGGTTCAGACACTACCCCGTTAGTGAATAGCCAAGTCTTGACAAGTCCAAATTACCAAGAATAGATTGGTCTGCTTGTGTTTTTTGTAAATTTTTAGGCTTACAAATGTTACCAAAAATACACAATTTATAACGTCCATAGAAGTACAAAAAACCATAAAAGTAGCTCCACTAACTTCTGATAGCAACATGCATTGCAATCAATAGTAAAGATTTTGCACAAAACGTATTATATTTTGCTGTTTGTTTGACAAACTATTTATTGAAACATATAAAGGATGACAATGATGAAGTTTACGCGTCGAGCACGATGATTCGCTTCAAACTCCTTGTATTTGATATAAATAGATGATTTGTTCATTCACAAAAAAGTGTTCACATTAGCACAGTTACTTGAAATATCTCCCAGCTGATTGAAAAGATAGCCACACAACATATACCGACATTAATAAAAATAGGAAAAACCTCTGTGATACAATAACTATTCAGTTATAGCAAGGTGATGGCATGTAAAACAATAAAATGAAAAAAGATTGATGTAGCATTGCTCGACATCTTCCGCTCAAACCGGTGCTGGAGGCCGTCTTGAACTTACTGTGAGGTATGAGCAATGCTCATTGCTGGAGACCTCATGGTGACTTCAAGATTAAGAACAACAATAAAATCGTTGTTCCACTGCTTGCATGGTTTCACCATGCATTTGTAGAGATTTTTCTCATATGCATTTACTCCATATTCCTTCATCGATTTTGAGTTTTCAGAAGTACGATTTAACTTTTAGAAGGTTTTGTTTCTGCAACCGGTATAAAGGCGGAGGTGCGTTCGGTTCCTGCTCTAGATTCAATAATGTTAAACGCGAATATTCTGCATGCACTTTCGTTATTTTACGTCGTGTAGATTATTGAAACAGTTATATGAGAAACTGAATGTTTTATTCCTGATCAAGTATCAAATTTATCTCATTCTGTATCAAATATATCTCAATCTCTAACAGTGTTTTTTATACTGGCTTATTGACGATTCCGCTTTGAGTCTGCAATAGATACCACTTCTGTTCATTGAAATGCTCCCTAAATGTTTATCAATAGCAGAATGTACTGTCTCTGTGAATACTTATTTAACTATTACATTCGGGACTTGCTTTACAAATCTACCATATTTTTGATGCGAAAACTTAATTCAGATACTGCACAATCATGGTCTTTGTGCATCTTATTATGAATAATAATCTTATTATAAGACGATATCTCATGTGTAGCTGCTTGTAAAACAAAAACAAAGATCGCACAAGGGTCATATTTACCTCATGTCATGTCTAGGGGATCTTAACACACAATTATGTGTCAACCTGACAACACCCAATGGGGCTTGCCTTGTTCAAATACCATCGAGTAAACCGTGCTTCCATCTTCACTGGCATAGGGAATTGTAACCCTTGGCTTGCGAAGATGCATGCCCTCAGAACTAGCTTAAAATCAAAAGTTTGAATAACATCCAATCTAGCCTGACCTCCTTTAGCATCCCACTTGGATTTCAGTTGGCGAAGAGGAAGCAATGGTCTTGAACACGTTCTTTGTACTGGAACGACGGCAGTAGAATACCGAAGGAGCAAGGGAAGTGATGATTACAAAATTCGAAGTCCAAAGACATGGCAAAAACGGCAACAGAAAAACAAAGACAAAACAAGGACGTGAGACAGCCACAATGCANAAAAAAAAAAAAAAAAAAAAAAAAAAAAAAAACCAACATAGAAATAAGGCACTCATAGTGTGAACTCCCATGAAAATAGGAGTGACATCAGGTGCTCCGGAAGGGTAAGCAAGTCCTGCCCCGCTATGATGTCATCAGTCTTTTTACAGGTGTAAAGGTACATCTGTTTGCAGTCGTTCCTTCATTTGTGACCAGAAAAGCATGATTTGCATCGACTTGTGCCCTTGCTAGGGAAATCACGAAAATTTGTTCGAACAGTTTGATGCTACAAAAGTCGGCTGATATTGGCAATTATAAATGTTAATGATATGTTTAAATTGTATATAATACTTTATAACATTATGAATAGAGCTTGACAACAGCTTAAACACGTCTAGACATGATGGGGTATCTTTGCTTAACGTTGTAAATATACCCCCCAATTTATTTTCAAAAATAAATAAATAAAAACATAAAAGAAAAACATGTCGTCCGACCTTGGCGTGGTTGATAGACTTAGTCCACTACCAGGAAACCTGATTTTCTGTATTTTGTCTGTCCGTTTAGCTTTTTCATTATTTCTGTAGAATATGTCCATCTTTCATCTTATTATCTAGTTCGATACATGTCATTTCATTTACTTGATTTCTTTTCACAAATTTTGAACATATAGCATTCTTTGATATTTTAAAAAACTTATTTCCGTTTAATAATGCATAGAAAAATGACGTCAGCCGTCGGATTGTATAAAATACCCATTTGCTCACAAAATATGCTAGATAATGACGTCATCACCCACTGAGTAAAATTTTTATCATTTTAACAATGGCTCACACTTTCCTCTTGTGAAGTTAAACATTTTGTCACATTTTACTTCCAAATATTTTCCCAAAGCGATTTATGCCCCAAAGAAGCAAAAACTGAAAAAAAGAAATTTGACCTAAGTTTTTGAGAAAACGTACCACATTTCGCTTTTACGACCGGTATAATCTAACAGTATAAGTCATCAGCTTTCTTTTGATATGCAATTTGCCTGCATGTCACATGGGTGCATTAAAATTCAAAATTAGTCGATAAATTTACCCGACTATAGGTATTTTCTGATGTAATAATTTGGCGATAATAATTTGAAGGTAAATGATTCTCCCACTTCAGACTAGGAATTCCTAGTGGGGTGCAAGACAAGTTGCACGCATTTATTCCCGCCAATATTTTATAATAACATACTAGGCGTATTCTAAATAAATCAAAAAGTCAATCATTTAACGCAGTTAAATAAAATATCGATACCCTTTTAAGGACAACAATTGAAATAAAACCTGAGACAATGCGTCATTTCTTGGCACAGACATTACCCTAAAATCGGACACGCGCTCCATGCATTATAACGTCGGGAAAAGTGATGTAATTCACTGATGTTAACAATGGATTTTCGACGGTGACATGTTTTATTTTTTAAGTTGCTGGGGGGGATTATTCAAACACCAGTTAGAGTGCCAGACGAAAAAATCTCAGACACCCACGGGTCAAATTTCTGCCGTCTCGGACCCGGCAAGCTTCGTCCGAGTACCTACCCTTGGGTGTCTGCGATTTTTCTGTCTGGCACTCACCCTGGTGTGAGATTCATATAGTCTTCAGAAATCATAATTTGTAGACGAACGTATACTCCGACGTCATTATTTGGAGACGAACGTAGCTTCAGACGTCATGACGTGGAGACAAATGTTTTTTCAGACGTAATAAAATTGAGACAACGTATCCCAGGATGTCATAATTTGAAGACAAACGTATTCTCAAATGCCATATTTTGAGACAGACATCTACATATGTCATAATTTTGCGACAAACATTTGTAATTTGTTTCGTCATCCTGCATTCTCGATGTCACATTTCTAGACCATTACAACAAAACAAAACCTGACGAATAAGTGCATCTATACACCTCCACAAGGTGTATGCAAATTTACACAATTGCTATCTATAAAACATTTAATCGTTCATACACACTTCTTTTGGTTAGAATTTGTAAATAAGAACGGTCATTTATATAGAAAAACTCACCGACGTTTTATCGAAACCTTTGCATGTCCCAGAAAATGTATAAATTCTATAAGATTAAAGATTTGAAATAAGATATGTACAGCGGTGTGTAATAAATCATATTACTGTAATACACAGTGTTCTTTGAAAACAAATATTACTAAACAGACGATTTGTGTCACACCTGTTTAAACCTTATTACATAACTTTGCTTGAAAATTACACGGGGGATCACTTCGGGTGGAATTGGGTACAGGCCTGCCGCTGGAATTTTGAAAATACCTCCCTTTCATATAGTTCCCCAAACAAAATATTGACCCATTCATATAGTAAATTTCAAAAATAAGCAACCCAATTGTATAGTAAATATGTGTAATTTGAGTCAGAAAACCATAAAGTTTACAAAAGGATTGTTCTTAAACATCAAATAATGATAAAACTTGATTAATTAAAGCAACCAGTAGAGATTCTGGCCATTTGGGGTGAATTTACGACCCATTTATATATATGATGTCAAAAATTACTACCCACTCATATAGTTGACATCTGCAAAAAACAGGGCCATTCCAACGGCACGTCTGTATATACCTCTATATAGGAAGTGACCCAGCTCCCCCCCCCCTTGAAAAATTAGCATAACTGTGCGGTATGGTGGTATGCACAAGGTTCTAATTTCAATAGGTCAAATGGTTTAAGAAAAGATTATAAAAATGTGCTCCATTATTCAAACATGTTCTCCTTTGGTGTCCAACTCGGGTAAGGTGCAGACATGTAAGACTACTGTTACAAAAGAGACAATTTAATATAAATTGTGAAAAGATTCGGTTTTAATTAGCCTAGTCATTGTTTCAGAATAAAATATTTGTGAGCATGCCCCTTTGGTGGCCGTAATATTACACCAAAATACCCCTTCAGCGCCTCATTGTCTCTGAAGTGAAGTCGATGTTGGGGTCATTTAACTTACTGATATTACAGTGGAACATGTACTCTGTACCAATTATTTACAATATGATTTCAATACAAAGTAGAATTAATGTAATTTTATTACCTTAAGCACATTAAAGGGTATCAATGGATACATTTATTGTAAATTGACCTACTAAAGATATTAAAGATGTTTGATCATTGAAAAAAGGAAGTTCTACTCTTTACCAGCCTATACAAAAGCATACTTTCCTGTCCGATCAATTTTCTGTTTAGCACTTTTCACTTAATATTACGTATCTCCAATTCCACTTTTTACCGTAAAAGCGCTTGTTTAGTGTTTCCTGTAGCTCATTTGTGCGTGGCATGTTGCACTGCACCTTTCTTCTGGTGCCCTGCTCATTTTAACTTTGTCTTTTGGCGTTCTTCTCCTTAAAAATCTGTGTGACTTGACGCCCTTCCGTTAATCTAATTGGTACCGGGAATTTCCTTTCAGCTCGGTCATTCGACATTCGAGGTATTTTCCTTTGAATGACCAGGTGATCTGTAGACGCCATCGTTGTGATTTTAGTGATAGAAAATTGCATTTAACATACTTTATACTTCGACGGCAAAACAAATGAAAAAATTGTTTGATTGATTGATTGATTATTGTTTAACGTCTACTCAGCAATATTTCAGCTATATCAAGACGAGAACAAGTTTGTTAATAAATAATCACTTTGGGGTATGGAAAGGGCCATGGGACGGGAAATTCTGCCTGCCAATGGAAAAGTAGGGAGAAATCGTCAAGGGCAGGGAATTTAGCCTTGCAGCCGATCACCTACGGACCGCCCCAAAAAGAGCTTGCTACAAGGGTTCTTTAACGTGCAGGAAGCGTGGCATTTCTTCCAACACGTGGACCTGAGTTTACATCCCATCCGAAAGATGGGTTGTGTATTTATTAATCCCGCACAACCACGGAATGGGTCCTATTTCTATATCCCGGGACCCTCGGGGTCAGCCTCCCTTTAGGAGGGATCACGCCCCGCAAGCCGGAGATACTAGGTCCTATTTCTATATCCCGGGGTTCCGTCGGGGTCCTCTGTTAGGAAAACTCAAACTCCAAGCTCAGAGGATGCTGCGGGCCTATTCATAAGCCGGCACCGCGAACGGCGGCAAATGAAAAGAAGAAGAAGGAGTAGAGTGAAAAACCAGAACGCAGTTCTGTAAAATAATGCTATCGTTTTTTAAAAGGTACGTGGAACTTTCGTAAATAATGTTCGTTTCTATCGTGAAACTTGTTCATTGGTTTTTTTTTTAACGTTTATTTGTAATACGGTTGTGTTATGCTTTATAAATATTTGGCAATATGGAATGAAATTAATTTTAAATTCGAGTAAGAACAGAGAAGAAAAAGATTAGATTCATGCGAATGGAATAAATGCACTTCGTGTGGTATGAATAAGATCGCTTAGTGTACCTTGAAATTTCATCATTTCCAAACATACAAAAAGAAATAATTGATTGATTAATTTTTTACACCAACCAACTTCAGCAATATTTCAGCTATATTGTGGCTAGAACTGTTAAGTATATTGATCAAATATGATAAATATATAAAATATCAATATAAAACATAGCTTTATACAATTTATAAAAAAAAAAACTTATAGGAGGAACGTCAGTTTAACTATTAAACTATTAGAAAATAAACATTTCTATATAAAATAAATATTTTACTCTTCAAAACCACGGAAAACAAGACCTCTGAAGATGAATCACAATGAATGGCAGTTATCGATGATTTTGCAGAAATGAAATTACAAACTGACAGGTTCGCAGATGTAAACCCTATACAATTTTAAATGTTGAAACTAAGTTTTCTTTTTTGTGATAGCTATTTTATACTTAATCAGTTTTGATCTCGAGAAAAGCCAACAAAATGAAAAGAAATTACCGTAATTTTAGTACTTTGTGATTCAATATATTTTACGACAGGATATGGGGTAAATGAACATGAGACGATAGCACATATGTTAACCCCAACTGCAATAATTTTAATGAGCTGTATGGCCATTTCGGAAATTAATTCCTCATCAGCAGCACTAGCACCCAAACAAAGGAAATCCATTATTTCAAAAAAATGTTTAAAATTCATAAAACCAAACGAAATCCGAATAATCAGTAAATATCAAATATAGCTAAGGACAAAACTACGATGGAGGGAGTTAATCCTTAGGTTTTAGAATTTACATAAATTTAGATATTAGTAATTGAACAAAGTGTACACATGAGATATAATCTCATGTACAAACACACCATATCTAAGAAAAATAAAGAGCATACATCTCTACCACGGGGAATTGTTTTACCAACTCCACACTGCAATAAAAGACAAACTCCAGTATTAAATATTTTACGACAGGATTTGGGGTAAATGAACATGAGACGATAACACCTATGTTAACCCCAACTGCAATAATTTTAATGAGCTGTATGGCCATTTCGGAAATTAATTCCTCATTAGCAGCACTAGCACCCAAACAAAGGAAATCCATTATTTCAAAAAATGTTAACAATTCATAAAACCAAACGAAATCCGAATTATCAGTAAATATCAAATATAGCTAAGGACAAAACTACGATGGATGGAGTTAATCCTTAGGTTTTAGAATTTACATAAATTTAGATATTAGTAATTGAACAAAGTGTACACATGAGATATAATCTCATGTACAAACACACCATATCTAATATGTACAATACAAGATTATTTGATATACAACCAAGAAAGTGAATGAAAAAATAAATATATACAATACAATTTTGACTAAGAATTATCATTTTTGAGCGATTCCTCTGGTGTTCCCAAGCTACAAGAATATGGTACAATCCGAGCAAAGCTACAATTTTAACACTTAACCGAATAACTAAATACCGAAGTTACTGTGAATTTATTTTCTGCATATGCGCATTTCGACAACTTATGTCTCTTCAGTCCAAATAAAATGTATACGTTTGGAAGACCATAAACTCAAAGATGTTCAAAAACTGATAGAGAACAAACAACCAAAATGATCTTAATGTAAAGCCAAAATCAGCTAAGGACAGACTTTTGCATGATAGAAATACTCCTTAGTTTTCAACAAAAGTTACAAAAATTTAGATATTATTAGGTTTCAAATAGAATCGGCTTTCGGGTCAGTACCGAAGTACTGACTACTGGGCTGGTGAACAAATAACTAAATACCGAAGTTACTGTGAATTTATTTTCTGCATATGCGCATTTCGACAACTTATTCCTCTTCAGTGCAGATAAAATCTAAATGTTTGGAAGATCATAAATTCAAAGATGTTCAAAACTGATAGAGAGCAGAAAGATATCAAAATCCGTAACGTGAAATATGTCATACTGGGATATTAAAAGTCTAAACTGCTCAACAATTTGGAATAGAGAAGAGTGCAATAGTTAGACTTGATAAAGCAAAATTACAAAAAGTTCAAAAACGCAAATGCATATCTTTCCTACTAAAGGACCAAATGTCTGTTAATGAAACTTTATGAAATCAAATCGACAAAGAGTTTGCTACAATTAAGATGTTAAAAAGTACTGTAATTTTATAACAATGTAGGTACAATCGATCCCGTACTACACTTTCTAAACCTTTAACTGAACTTTTCGCACTTTTTGCACAAAATCTGCCTTACCTTTAAAAAGGAAAACAATCTAATGAAACTGGACATACTATGATAAATGAATAATATCCTGTAAAGCTCAAACATTTGCGAAGCAATTGTAAAATGAAACTAGGGGTAATAGTTTTAGCAAACTTAAACATATGTTTCCCCTTTGTACTGATTCATTTACTAAAAACAATTTTCAAACATATTGGTTCAATGCTTTCATACCTGCTAACTTTTCGAAATGCTCATGGGGGTTTTGACATGTGAAATAGCTCCATTCATACCAGAAAACCAATTACCGGGGGGGGGGGTTCAAATCCACTTTCTTGTTGCTTTTCAGCATCTTCAGTACAATACAATCCCAATGCAATATACCAATTTCTGTGTTTATTAAGTTAGAAAGAAACAATTGTTGAATGAAAATTTCAAATTTGATACTGTCATGAAGAAAACCCCATAAATAGAGAAAGTGTGCAGGTATGCGCTTTACAGTAGTTTTCTTTGAGTATGTCTGAACATGCTTTTTCCAATACATTTCAAGGAAGTTCAAACAAACTTTCCGCTTGACTGTTGAATCCTACAATTATTGTTTGTTCAGATAAAAGAAAAATGCATGAATTTTTAAAGTAAATTTGAATTTGCGCGCCGTAGCCTAATTTATATTGAGAAGATAACAAGAAACACTTGCAATGGCCGATTTTACAATTACATGCCACATTCTACCAGGGAACTGCATAAAAAAAGACAAAAGACAAAGAAAGACAACGATAGGAACTCGGGCTAGGCGATTCCCTTTCTTATACAATATTGAACAAAGCGTTATATAATCTTTTTTCAATGAATAACAAGTCATTAGCAGGTAACACTCTTTAACTACTCGAGGTTTTTTGTAAACTGCAGTACTAATTGGCAGTCATAATATATTAAATGCAACAATTTCAAATGGACACTGAAGATCATGCAATTATGACTTGGTGTGTAATGTAAGCTTAAAACATCACCTCTCATTCATGTCTTCACAGGTACAGGATTAATGTTTTCTAGTTTATTAAGATCAAAGTAATGTATGATACTTCATAAATATGTAATACCACATTAAAGTTTGACTGTAAGCATTTCTATACAAAGTCGTCTCCGCTTCATAAATATGTTTTTACAAGGAAAATAGAAATGAGTGTTTATCTGCATACATCAGCTCTACAAAATTATAACATTTTATACGCACTACATCATTTAAAAGCTACAATCAGCAAAATAAAAAGAACCTAAATATGAAACAAAGCTATGAATCTAAAGAGTTTATACGCAAGGAGACAAAAATAACTATATTATATTAAATACAGTTACTGGTTTGGGTTTCTGACAAAAATAAAAGATATATTAAGTGCTTTCAGTCATCATTTGTTCACAAAACAGCTAAAGACTTATAATTTGTGATTAATAAAGAAGAAATATCACAGGAAACACTTACAATGGCCGAAAATTATACAGTTATCACATGCCACAGTCTACAAGTGAATTGTACACACACACAAAAAAATAGATAAAATGACAAATGACAAACACAGACAATGATATGAACTCGAGATATGCAATATCTTTTTTATACAATATTGAACAAAGCATTATATTTCGACGACACAGCCGTCTTCGTCAGATGCAAAACAAAAATGTCACTTAATTCAATTGCGTTACGTCACAGATGACGGTGATCTTAATATTAATGTCACGAAAATGCTGTTCAGGTAATTATTAGTTATTGGAAACCAGTTCCAAATTTGCTGTATACATCTGTACTACATTCAGATTAGGAAGCTATTTGATTGGTTTATATTGTTGAAATTATTTCCAGACCGTCGAATTATTCAAGGTTCAAAAGTAATGAAACATTTTGATAAAGAGTATTTACATTGTGGGGAAATGGGTATTTGTATAAACGGTGTTATAATTATAAAACCGTATATTCCTCCTGTCTTTTGGAGAACCGGCACATAACCTGTCAGCCTTCGAAAACTAATATGTAAGTTTTGATATCCTGACTACCCTGTATTACATATTAAATCACTCACCCCAGAGTATATAAGGAGACAGAATCCAGGTTGCGTCATCAGTGTGTTGACCACAATATACTCGTCCTAGAGTATATAAGGAGACAGAATACGGGTATCATTGTCAGTGTGTTGACCATCTTGAATGTGTAACATCGGATCTTTGTATATTAGAGGATTATACTTAGAAAAATTGATTCAATGTGCCATAGTGGATATTCTTTAATTTTCTGTGATTCCGGAATCCAAATAATATCAAGGAATATAGGGAGTTGTATGCTGTGCAATTGGCAACTACTGACTATAGTCTTGTTATCGTTTTTGATGAATATCAATATACCGAAGTTACTTTAAATTTAGCTTCTGCATATAATGAGCATTTCGACATCTTGTGTCTCATGTTATGTGAGTGTCGAATGTTATTATAAAATGTGCCTTTGGAAACTGTAAATAGCTTTAGTTCTTTGGCATCTTGTGGTGTTTATGTTCTGCATTTTTGACAGTACAGTTGGCTTGTAGCAAAACGACAGTCCAATGTAAAATATTGTGTATACATTCATTGGATACTCTATGTAGTGTATATAATATTTGTAGAGTTTAGAATGTTGACCATTCAGATAACCTTATGTGTCATTGTGTTCAATAGCAGTATACCTAAGTTACTGTTCAAATGAATGTCAACTTGTTAGGTAATATGACTTGGCTATTTGAAATGTGCATTTTGGTAATTTCGGCTTTCGTAGTCGTCAACCTAGACGCATGAATCCATGTTTGTTCAGGCAAGGGGTTAGCCTCTTTACCCCCTTAATATTTAAATTTCGGGAAATATTAGTTTGTATTCGGTGACTTGTATCGAGTTAATTTGAAACCCTACCCATCATGTAATTGTGGTCGTTCTTTTGAAGGCTGCATCCACTTTTTTATTGAATGTCCTCTCTATGATATTCACGTAACACCTTTATGTATAGTTTTAAGGAAATTCAGTATTACAGTAGAGATGCTTTTAGCCAGTGACAGTGATTTATCTTACGTAGACAACATATTTGATAGCGTATATTCTAACCCGAAAAAAAGACGGATATATCACACATATCACTGTAGGGCTCTTTTAACTTTTATTACTTACTTACAATTTCGATTATTATCTAATTTCTTACTCTTCATTCATCTATTTATTTATTTTTCTTATCCCTTTTCTTATTTTTACTTTTGGTATTACCAATATAATTCTGATTATTTCTATGATAATTAATTATTAGCATTTGTATGTCTCTTTATGTATTATATATATGTATCCTATCGTAATTATGTCCTGATAGTTTTTTTATGTCTTATTTCTTTCTTGGTAGAGGACCTCGATAATCTTGTAGAACTTATGTAAATCCATTTTGCTTTTTATTTTGCAAATAAAATATGTTTAATGTAATTCAGAATTGAGCTTTACACTGACACTTACCATTTTTTAGTGCTTTGATAACACAATGAAATGTCTTTTGCTGTAAAACCTTGATAATTGATCGTATAGAAGCTTCTCTATCTGTCGGTTGAGCGTTTCCGTTCCATAGGAACAATCTAGCAAAGGTTTTCAATGTTGAAATGGGAAGTATGACTTAAGGGAGTAATAATAAAATTACCGAACAGAGTGGTCAAGAGTCGAAGCCCAGGAGACATAAAGAAAAATCAAGAGGAAACCATCGGCAAAATTGTCGACCACAATGGTGCTGACTTGGTACAGACATTCCAAAAGAAATGTTAGGTGAAACCGGATTTTGGCTAAACTTCAAATTTTTTAACAAGTAACTAATATCTATTAAAGAACTTTTTTAAATGATCGTATGAGACGGAATATATATAATATTTAATATTAATGTTGATATTATGTTACTCTTATTATTAACATCTTTGTGGGTACCGTTGTGAAATCTGTCAGACTCTTATAATTTTTCTTGTTTTCACTTCATTGTCCGATACTTATTAAGTTCCCTGGTTTGTAATTTCTTTTAGACTTAAATATTTATCTAATATATATCTCTTTCAACGCATGCTATATAGTTCTTTTCTCATTTTCTTTTTCATGTTACATGAGCGGAAATGAAGCAACCCTGATTCATTAATCGCGTCATCCAATTAAAAAAAAATGACCACTGACTGTCCTCGAGGTCTGCAGCATATAAAAATCATGTTGCGTGATCAGCTGGATTCCATTTAAACTGAACGTATTTCCACTGCGTTTGTTCTGTACTTTCTAATCTAATTTGCTTGGTTTTGAGCAATGCCGCTCGATTCTAACTTTTTAGTGCCTTTTCGGCGTTTGCGTCCTCCATTTTTAATTGTCGAAATAAAGATCTGCGTGACTGACATTTTAACTTGGTATTTTCGATTTTTGTCAGAATATGATATGTGTCTCTACTATAACCTTTGTAAATACATGAAATACATGACGGCTCATTACCAAAACTTCGGAAAGATTTGAGTTCGATTTCTCTTCCGTAGTAAAACAGTGCTTTACCAGAAGACCAGCTTGCTTAAGCTAGCCGGCAGTGTAGCAGCAAGCACTCTTAAACCCATCTTTCTAAATTACTTTTGTCATACATTTTTCTTTTTCAAGGTAGTGGTCACTGAGTTAGTAGTCTACCTGTATTAGGTTTTATTGGTATGTTTATTTTAAAATGGGGAAAAGAGATAGATAATGGGGAGGTTTGGTTACCAATAAACCGGTTTGAACCTACCACTGGCTTTTGATAATGCTGGTATCAAGTTCGGCTATCGGAATTTCTTATCGTTATTTGTGTTTGTCTATTGTCTCTATAAGATTTTCTCTGGTGCAGTGCGCTTGTGAATTGTGTCATGTCATTGTAGTTTTCTGTTGTTTGAAATGAGCAAAAATGAGTTGTTTTGATATTATATTTCGTTTTAATCACCACAGTTGTAGGCAGATATGGGAGGATTCCTGGGCTTCTTTATTGATACATCAGTACTGAGCTAAGGGGGAGTAATTGAAGTGATATATATTTGTATATAAAGACGACAACGACAAGGTAGGACCGATAGACATTGAATTAAAAAAACACGCTAAAGCAGCAAGTATAAGTTGCCAATTTATCTTTTACTTGTTTAAGAATTAATATTTGATTTGGACTGACTGCTTTTTCTGTTCCAAGATAGTGGTCATTGAGTTAGTAGTCTACCTGTATTGGGTTTTATTCGCGTGGTTATGATACTATAGGGAGACGGGATAGAGAAAGGGGAGGTTTGGGTAACCATAAACCGGTTTAACCCTACCACTGGCTTTTGCTGGTGCCGGTACCAAGTCCGGCTATCCCGTTGTAGTTCCTGGCCATTGTAGGTGTTTGCTGTTTTCCTGTTTTTGTAATAATGTGACGATCCTATTAATTTCTGCTAAGTAAACTAAAGTCTGTAGGTTAATAAATATAAATAAATAAAAATAGATATTGCCATGCTCTTTTATAGAATATTAAAAGTAAATAGTGTCTTTTTTTAAACAGAGCATGGCTAGATCTGAACACAAGGGTCTTGGAACGACTTTGGCTCTTTGTAGAAGGGGAGGTGGGATATTACAACTGACAACCACTTACTTGAAACATTAAATACATTCAGTGGGTCATATAGGATTGGATGTAATTGTGAGCATTGTGTGCCACATTACAGTGAAATTTGAGAAGCTACATCAATAGCTTTGTCTGACTCCATACATAATATCAGTGATACATGGCCAGAATCAGATGATTCTATTGATAAAGTTAATGTTAATTACAGAAATGTTAACAATCAGTCTACAAAAATCATTTTTCTATAGTGACAGTGACAGTAATTTGCAAACAATTTTCTCCGGTATACCTCAAGATAGCACGAATTCAGTATCGCATATGGGTAACCCCTATGTTGCAGTTTTGTGAATCTGAAAATGTATCCGAAATATATCACATTGCTCAACAATTGAAAATGATAGTTGTTAGTACAATCTGACTTAGCTGATTCTAACTTCAACCTACCTGAAACTACCTGTGTCACATTGCTCATCAATTGAAAATGATAGTTGTTAGTACAATCTGACTTAGCTGATTCTAACTTCAACCTATCTGAAACTACCTTGCAATCAGCTAGTGTGCAAAAGCATGGGTAGAGACTCATTAGTAGATGAACTAGCTAGTTTCGGTGATGCTGAATCTCAGTGGCCAGCTGGTGTACCATTTCCAGTCTCAAGTAAGACTGATGATTCATCAGTTCAGTCCATCATCATTTTGAAACACAAATTAACATATTTGAACTATTACAGTCAAACTTTCATGGCTCAAACATATTGGTTACCGATGAAAACAGTTTTAGGTAGAGGGATATTGGAGCAATCGAGGTCAAACTATGTTTAAACTTGAACAAAGGGACCAGTCAATGGGTTCGAGATATCCATTGTGTTCGAGTTATTGCAGTTTGAGGCATCGATGTTTTACGGTATTTCTTATATTGGCTTTGTATGTGTTTTAATAGCCAATTTTATGAAGAACCAGACAAACAATTCTGATTCAGTCTCTTTGGAAAATTTTCATTCATAATTTTAGATTTCCTAAAAAGTAAAAGTGTGATTAAATGCAATTTAGTTGTTGATGTAAAAACAAAACTATGTTTTTATCCAACCATTAATTGTATAAACAGTTATTATTTGTTATTAGCCACAATTTCCAAGACTCACATTTTGCACATGCAACTTTTTGTTCTTGAAGATGTAAATTTACAATATAAATGTATAATATTACATAACCATTAATGTTTTTACTTTGGATTATTTGTGCATTTTTACTCCATATTTTCTAATTACTGTTACACTGTCTATCAGGCGTGATTTTTATTCTAAAGATTGTTTCAAAGACCTATTTATAAATGTCGCTGTCGACAAAATCGTTCATTTTTTAAAAGCAATAAGTTTATTTAGTAAGATGTAAAAAGATCAATTTTAAACTAGTTTCTAATTTCTAATATTGTTAGTTAAACCAAAAGTTCTTCCATTGTTTTTAACATTTTACACATTTGTTTTACTTGTATAAAGCAATATTATTTTATATTGATATTTCTATATACTTATTATAATTATTTAATATACTTAACAGTACTCGCCATGATATAGCTGAAGTATTGCTGAAGTTGGCCTTAAACATCAATCAATTAGTTACGCTGTCAGGATTTCACATTGATGCATATCATACAAGATTACATAGCTACATTTGACCGAAGTGAATAAAATTAAGGTTTCCTATTAGGTGTTTATACATCGGCAAACGAATACCGAAGCAAGAATGAGGAAAGGGGGAATTCTAAAATCATTCATCCAAAATCACGGCAATTGACATCCAACATGAATTTAGACAGTAAGACATAGACAAAACAAATAAACAAAAATTAACAAGAACGCCACATAACTAAGGCACTGTATGATTATTCAACATTTTCAAGTTGAGAAGTTATTGAGAAGAGTTGAAAAATAAATACGACATTTGAGATGAGCTTCATACATTAATGATCTAAGTAGTTTGTAATATTTAATGTGTTGAAAATCATTATATTGGATAAATGTAAATTTAAAAAAGCATTTCCAATTTTTAAGGCTCCCAGATCGTTGATAGAGGGGCATTTTTTTTGTCCTATCTGTTTTTCTAGCTGTGCATTTGAAACTTTAACCATTGCTATAACTTTTGAACTATGTAACATAACAGACTTATCAGACTTAGGGAATGTATATGTCTAGTCAATAGGAAAATACATATGCCAAAAAGGAGGTTGGGTGATATTTCAATACCACAGAGGTCAAAAAGAGGTGTTTTCCCATATTTTGGTCTCATCTTAATGTATATTTTTCTGAAGGTTTCTAATACCCTCTTCAAATAGAAACATTAAACAATTAAAACCATTATCAATAAACAAGAAGCCCAATGGCTCCCATCTCATTTAAAAAAAATGGGAATATATGAAAATAATAATATAATTTGATCCAAATTCAGGCAGTTCAAGGTGGCAGATGTCCAAAAGGGGTTACATCTGGTGTTTTCCCTTACCTGACTGTAGAATCTGGGGCTGTCATATGAAGTGGTTCACAAACACATCTTGTTCTGTATTATAATAAAAATTGTGGATTTTACCACCCTTAAAATTCT
>MJUU01067050.1:30800-47039 GCA_002080025.1 Modiolus philippinarum | reverse complement strand
CAATTTTTGGCAACTTTTGTTTCAGAGTGGTCATTTTTGACCATTTATACATTACTCCACTTTTGCTGAAATCTGAAATTTACTGTTTTATGCAACTTCGGTATTTTTGTATCTAACTTATCACATGAGTTTCCAGTTTTGAGTACCTTCTTTTATGTGTGTGTCTAGCAGAAACTAGTTCGGTTGCATTAAACTTTTTTAGTTCTTAATAGTTCTTAATTGTACAGTATGTTGAAGAGAATCCTAAATTTATAATAAAAAATTACAAAAGTATGGAGCGTCCTACATTTCGAACAATGAGGAAACTTGGAACACTTAAAGTACAGTTGTAAATATGGGTGCCTACGTACTCTTCACTCTTCATATTAAATTCTTGTTCGTCAGGAGGATATGGTTTACCTTCTGTCAAAAATAAGAAAAAATCCAGTAAGGTTCAGCTGATCGGTGACGTGTTGTATTGTAGGTGGGCGGGAAATAGGACATCGTCACAATGATTCATGACAGTGATTGACGATTATATATATATATTTGTGTATACTACAATACAAGACCAATACCTTTTATATTTTTGATGTTTTAATATGGTGCTTTGGGAAAGTTTTCTGTTTTCTGTGATATGTCTTGTAAACGTAAATTCTCAAGCGACGAAAAATAAAGGTAATTCTAGATGGTGATGGGAATATTGTAAATAAATACTAAGTAATGGAGTAAAAATATATAAAAATATTGTTTGATTAAATGTTTGCTGTGTTTGAATTATCTAAATGACTCTATTGGGTTCTGTCTTACTTTGCTTGCTTTACCCACAAGTATTTTGAAATACTTTGCAAATGAATTACTTCGTTTGAAAGCGATATTCTTTTGAAAATGCAAAGGAATTAGCCAATTCATATGCACATGCATACTGTGGTATATTTATCATTTTTCAAAGATTTTACAGAATGTAACATCTTTTTCACCTTACAACGCATGAACAATATTCGATTTTTAATCATTATTAATTTCAAGAAAGTCTTTTTAATGAAAAAAAGGTTTATAATAGGATTTGTCGTTTTTGTTTAAATTCAAAATACCGTCGACATGGTAAGAAATCGACAATTTGTGGAGCTTCATGTTTGAATGAAGCAATTCAAGCTTTAATGAATGCAAAACGGCCTAACTTGCGATTTGCAGGTGTTTATAACACATATTTCCTTGCTGTGTAAATCTCACATGTAAAAAACACAAATAAAACAACCAAGCTATCAATCACTTAAATATCACTTTGTTTTGGCCGATAAAAAGAACAAACAAATTTGTATACTTTAAACTATTAAGGTAATAAATAAATATATACCATTATTACTTATTAAAGTGGGAAATCTTGAAATTGTGTCATTACTTTTTCGCCATTTTCAATTTATGCTTTATGAATTGCTTATTATCAATTTTCAGGTTGCGGGTGGACTGATAGTCCCCTAGGGTACTCACCAACCCAGTAGTCAGTACTTTGGTGCTGACCAGAAAACCGATTTTATTTCGGTATAAAGACTTCCAATGCTTTGATTTATCGGCATGGAAGAGACATAAGTTGTCTTATTCCGCATATGCAGAAACAAACTTAACAGTAACTTCGGCACATTTTTATTTATTACCACTGGGCCGATGCCTCTGCTGGTGGACTGTTAGTCCCTGGGGATATCAAAATTTTACAAAATTATGTTTAAATCTAAGGAGTATCTCTCTCATGCATACATGCAGATCTGTCCTTAGCTGATTTTTGGCTTTTCTATTTTGAGCTTTACACGTAATTAGGCTTCCTATGTTTTTATTTTATATACACTGAAGAGATATAAGTTGTCGAAATGCGCATATGCAGAGACAAAATTAACTTCAATACATTTTTATTGGAATATTAGTCTCCGAGGGTACTTACCAACCCGATAGTCCGTACTTCGGTGCTCACCCGAAAACCGTTTTCATTTTGAAAGTTGCAATATCAAAATTTTACAAAATTATGTTTACATTCAAGGAGTATCTCCCTCATGCATAGCTCTGTCCTTAGCTGAAGTTTTGCTTTTCTACTTCGATCCCATTGGTTATATGTTCTCTATTAGCTGCACACGTAGTTAGCTTTTTATTATATATACCATGATACACTGAAGAGACATAATTTTTCGAAATGCGCATTTGCAGAAACAAAATTAACAGTTACTTCAATACATTTTTTTCAATGATTATTCTCCCAATGGTATTTCAACTTCACCCATAAAACAGACCTCATCAAAATTAAAACTTTCTGAGATTTCAATGTTTTACATAGAAAAGTCTAACTACTATTCGTTTGACATATTTAGGTGTTTTACCTGATGTTGTCTGTGTGAACTGTCAATCATGTTGTGTATTTCTGTCAGTCTAAGATATTTGTATCACCTGGGTCACTATAAAATTACGAAAACATAAAAAATGTTATTGCTAAATATTTCGTGTAAATTTCTCTTCCTATGTTTTTTTTATTTCTCTAAAATAAAAGTGAAATTTTAGATTTTTTCCAACATATCGGAAAACGAAACCCAAAGCTTAAAAGCCAAAAAAGAAAAATCTTTAATGATAAAATGAGACGTACAACAAAATGATTAGTATTTACATTTGAAAAAGAGTTTAATGCTAAATTCACAAGAAATAATCATGTTTATTTTCTTTGCTAACTCTGGCCATTAGTTGGTATGATTTTATTTATTTATTCGTAGTCTGTGCGGTGCAAAAATATTTACCTACAATTATTAAGGAATTGGTTCTTTTCGTATCTTGCGGCTTTTTCACCAATAAATGGAAATATTGATGTAAAAAACTAAAGTTGATGTATCTAAAGTATGGATGATGCATAATACATGTATACTACGCAGTAATGTATAAATTAACATCAAAAGCACGAACTTGTTTTGATTAAAAACTACATATTTTTCGAAAGGATGCATGTATGAATAAATAATGAAAATTATTGTAGTAAAAATACTAACCCTTGCTTGATTGAAACATCATCATCCCTTTCTTTCCTTTTAATCTAAACACGTTTTGGATTTTAATTTTTTTGTTCGTTCTTTTATAGTTTGATCCATATAAGAAATCAGAACTATACAATTTCGGAAACAAAGAAGTTTGGTGTATAGCTTTGTCCTAACTTGACTCATTTGATCAATTTACTGTTTTGTTCCAGTATTAATTGTTAGAGTTTTGTTTTGGGTTCGAAAGCTTTTTGCCTCGAGTACAATTCACCAAACATTTTGTCAAATATAATATGTATTGGACACTTTCGATTTAATCCAAAGAGTATTTCCTTTGTTAAAAGCTGATAGCTGAGATTGGCTTTCAATTTGGGCCTTCTTGGTTTTTCGTTTTCTATCAACTGTTAAACAAGTTCCTGTTCATTGCCTTTTTAATGTTTTGGTTGTATTTGATCTTCACCGACGAAATGAAGTTATCGAAATTAAAAATCTCATCTGCAGAAATTGAGTTTACAGTTGCTTTGATATTTACTTTCTTTCATATTTTGAATTTTGAAACAAACTAGAAAAGGCGAACAAAGTTTTAATTTAGATTCTTGTATAAACTTATTTCATTCATTTTCAGATATGGTAGATATTGCAACGTTAGAAACTAACTCATCAGAACTACAAGAAGATTTACATAAAGGAATGCCAGACACATTGACATTTACACTTAATACAATGACCAATAGTAAACCCATCAAACTGAATCTAAAAAGAAAGAAAAATGTCAAAGAAAATAGTTTTGTCTTCGTAGTTAGACGGGATAAAAATGGAAAGCCATTACTTGTTAAAGAAAATGTTCCAGTAGAAAAGGTATTCATCGCTTATTTCTAGTAATGTTTCACTTAACTGTAAGTATGAATAAAATAAAAAAGTTTGATTTGGGAATCTCCACTCTTTGACGTGAGATAAATAAAATTTGCAAACTTATATTTATTTATGTTCAGCTGTGATCTTGTGCTTTGTTCCTGCGGTATTCTACTGCCGTTGTTACTGATAGATATTTTTATCAACTGTTCGTACGAACAATGGTGATTGAAAGGATATGGAGGCACATTAAGCAAAGTCTCTACAAATACATGGCAAAATCAAGCAAAGGAACGACGCCTTTATTGTTGTTTTTCATCTTGAAGTCACTATGAGGTCTTCACCATTCAAGACGGCCCCTTGCACCGGTTTGAGCGGAATTGTTTGCTAATTGTCGACCAAAGCTACACCAATGTCTTTTCTGGGTATGGATACGAAATTGTCAGCAAACATTAATTAATCTGGCAAAGTCCTCTTATAATCACTGTCAGCCGTTGCCCGACAAATGCAGTAGTGTCTTAAGCAGGTGGACGATTACAACATATAGACAAAACAGGGCACTCATCAAGTCGATGGTAAGAAAACTTGGAATTATAAAATAGTGAGATGTGGGCACTTTAAACAGGTGATCAGAATTTAATTTCCAAATTACAAAAAGTATACCAAAATTTGAAAATATGGTAGTAAATCCATATAAGAAAGTCTCTCTTGCTAGGCAAATAACTAAATACCGAAGTTACTGTGAATTTTGATTCTGCATATGCGCATTTCGACAACTTATGTCTCTTCAGTGCAGATAAAATCTAAACGTTTGGAAGACCATAAAGTCAAAGATGTTTAAAAACTGATAGAGAACAAATGACCAAATATGATCTAAATAGGAAGCCAAAATCAGCTAAGGACAGAGCTTTGCATGAGGGAGATACTCCTTAGTTTCACCAAAATTTACAAAAATTAGATATTGTAAGGTTCCAAATCGAATCGGCTTTCGGGTCAGCACCGAAGTACTGACTACTGGGCTGGTGAATACCCTCGGGGACTAACAGTCCACCAGCAGAGGCATCGACCCAGTGGTAACAAATAACTAAATACCGAAGTTACTGTGAATTTTGATTCTGCAAACGTATAACAATACGAAACAGAGAATTTCAGCGAAAATGGCTACAAGAAAGGATTAAATGGTTATTTTTCAGGAAAATGAGAAAAAAAAACTAATGGTGAAATTGTTCACATTATATATCAATTGCTTGGAAAAGATAAATTACAATAACTTAGGATCTCAGCTGGTCATATTCTGGCATTTATGTCTTTTTTTTAAATCTCGTGGTTTTATTTATTTAACGGCTTTAGATGTTTATAACAGATGACCCCAAATTCGTTTTAATTTCATTTAGATTTAAACACGATTGGTAGCATTCTTACAAACAATATTCAATTTTTTTCTGTCATATTCTTCATCGGCTTAACATTTAACATTACTTGTGTAAATTAATGAGCAATTCAGATCTGAGTGATTCTTTTTCATTTTTCTAGCAAGATAGAACATTTATCTGAAAACCAATATAATTTTTTTTATTTTTAAATTGACCACTGAACATCAGTCTTGGCATTGTTATAAGTATTATTAAAGAGTTTAGTTTTTATGCCCAGACGTCTTTTGTGCAAACAAAACATGTTCGAGGCTTTTACCGCACTACTGTCGCATTTCTTACAACATTTTTTATTTTTCAAATTCTTTTCAATTTCTGCAAAATGACATAACAGATTTAAGGCAAGATAAAAGACGATGCTTCGTCAAATATCCTGTAGCTAGTTGCATGGTAAATAGTTATAACAACAAAATACCGAAATTGTGAATTTAGGTTCTGCATATGTGCATTTCGATAACTTATGTCTCTTCAGTGCAAATCAAATTTAAATTGTTGAAAATCTATAAACCAAAATATGTGTAAGAGCTGATAGAGAATAAATTACCAATAGGATCTAAAAAGGAAAGACAAAATCAACTCAGCTGACAGAGCAATGCAGAAGTGATATACTCCTTCACTTTTCAGTAAAAACAAATTCCTAAATATATTTTGTTATGCTGCACATTCAGCCATAAGATTCAACTGAGGTCCGCTCAGGACAAGCGAGTTATGATATATAAATATACATTACTTGTGGTAGTATGCTGTTAATATTTGCAATTACTGTCATGCGTTTCCTGAATATTTTGTAGAATGTTGGGTTATATCAAGACAAAAAGACAGGAGCAGCTTTTTCAGTCCGATGTGAAGGTCTTCAAGATGGACTTTGTAACCCTATTTTAGTGAGTACAAATTAATATTATTGTAGCGAAATAATTGATTTTAATAGTTTTTACATTGTATGACTCGATAACAGAAATATCGAAACAAAATGGTGAAAATGATGCTTGTGATACAGATTTACCGCACTGATATCTGTGTACAACGAGATAAATACAGGTTTTTCGAATTTTCATCTTGGTCTTGTTTGAGGTATAGAGAAGTTACATGTATCATGGATTTGAATTGGTTTTGTGTTAGGATTAGAAAGTGACATTTACCAATCGGCTACCCAACAGATCTTTCTCATTTTGACTTAGTACTGTAATAATTATTTAAACGTCTCACGACCTGCGCATAGCAATTGTTGCTTAGCTGCTACCTGACACAACTGCGATGGAAAAGGGGGATTGAGGGGTCATAAAACCTGATTAACCCAACATTTCTTTCAAACTTTGTTCCAGGTCATGACCATTGCGGTCGACAAATTTTATTCGGTGGTTATATATTTTACGAAAGGATATAGAGTAAATGAACATGAGACCATGAGACATATTTTAACTCCAACTGCAATGATTTAAATGAACTGTATGGCCATTTCGGGAATTTATTCCTCATCAGCAGCACTAGAACCCAAACAAATTAAGGAAATTCATAATTAAAAAAAAATGTTTAAAATGCATAAAACCAAACGAAATCCGAATAATCAATAATATCAAATATAGCTAAGGACAAAACTACGATGGGGGGGGGGTTAATCCTTCGGTTATACCTGCTTTGTCATTTCGTTGAATGGACTTTGTCTCTTGACAATTCTCTTCGGTAATTTTATTATTACCCCTATTGACTATCACTATAAGGTCCTATATCGGCAAAAAATATCGAAGGAAGAAGAGAAAAATGTAATTGTAAAACCATTGTATTTTGCATTTACATTATCTTTTTACACATTTTATTTCCGCTTATGATAATTCTGTTAGGTAATCTGTTATTAAGCTTATTCTACTCCTTCAAAAATGCTTTCGGTATTCTCGATTCAGATAGGAAGTATACATATAGATAACATAGAATATGATTTGACGGAGATATCTACATTGGATAAAGGAACGCCACCCGAAGCACCAATAACCAGACAAAAACGACGTGCAAAAAAGGACAAAAAGAAAAGTAAATTAAGGAAAAGAATATATGCCTTGATGAAACGAAAGAGACCAAGGGTAATTGCACAGGACTATAAGACATTTGGTAATTTTGATTTTTGCATTTCATTTTGATATCTTCTCATAGTATCTGACATATTTTGCAAATTAAAATAAAAGCTTTCAAGTTAAATGCATCCCAATCTGATTTTTATTAATTTTACTACTAATTTTCTTCTTTTGTACAATACCCGTATGAAACAATTTTATAAAAACTGTCTGGTTTCAGAGCCTTAAGAATATTTCCTTCTTAAACTTTCTTTTGTGAAAACGAATGTGTTATATTTCAGATAAACCTTCTAAAAATATCATTACCAAAGAATCACATCAACCACTTGGAAAAGCATTACCACTTCGAATATCGGAAAATATAATTGATATCGGAGAAGAAAAATTCCCTGTTCTAGGCCGTACAATGGTTTCAACAAGCCGTTCAAGAATTGGTGTCGCTCCAGACGACACATATAATGTAGAACTACTTTTAGTAATAGATTATTCCATTTATTTGAGGTGAGTGATCACGGATGTATTAAGACTTACCTCTTTATTTTGTTCTTTACTGGCATCTATTAAAAAGGGAGTGATTGTAAATTAGTTTCTGCATATGGCCATTTTGACAACTTATGTCTCTTCAGTGCAGATAAGATCTAAATATTTTGAAGACCTTAAACTCGAAGATGTTTATAGCTGATAGAGAACAAATAACCAAATATGATCTAAATGGAATGCCAAAATCAGCTAAGGACAGAGCTTTGTAAGAGGGAGATACTTCTTAGTTTTCGACAAAAAAAACAACAAAAATTTAGATATTGCAAGTTTCCGAATAAAATCGGCTTTCGGGTCAGCATTGAAGTACTGACTATTGAGCTATATGATTCCACTAAAGCAACAGCAATTTAACAGTGAATCAACAAACACAGGAGTCAACAAATATGTTGTAGTTAATGCATGTAATAAACAATACAACAAAAACTTAATGAATAAGGATAATTTAGTGGAAAACTATATGAAATGAAATATACGTTAACAGATGATAACAGATGATACTTTCCGCGAGAGCATTCCATATAGTGTTGGAGACATTTCAGCAGAATAGCTTCATTAAATATTGCAAAGTCATTTTGTTATAATTCTATTGTTTTCTTATTTTGAATTTCAGAGAATACAACGCTATCACTGACCCAAACGTCTGGAACAAAGACTTAGAAGCAAAGTCTAGGATACGGCAGTATTTTGCACATGTTGTCAACGGGGTATTGTTTTATATTAAATAAGATCTGCAACATAATAACTCATTCTTTTTATATTTATATATGAATATCACATCTAAATACATTGTTTAAAAATTCGATGAACTTTGGTGTTTATCTGTTTACAATTTATGTTGTTGAATTCTTGATGACTTATTGAAGATTAAGTCCAAAGTGAATAACTTATAAAAATGATGTAGAGAAAAATCACCAACAAAATCAATGTGGAAAATACACTGACATTCAAAAAGAAATGAATTGTTCAACTCGTAAAAGTTTTTAAATAACGAACCTAT
This sequence comes from Modiolus philippinarum, assembly GCA_002080025.1. Taxonomy (NCBI): domain Eukaryota; kingdom Metazoa; phylum Mollusca; class Bivalvia; order Mytilida; family Modiolidae; genus Modiolus; species Modiolus philippinarum. Next base: position 38,170 of record MJUU01067050.1, on the reverse strand, counting down.
TGATTAGTAGTCATATGTGGGTTTATTGATTTACGATATGGATTCGCCAAAGACATCATATTTCCCCTTCAATATATAAGAATGCACTGAATCAAACCATTGAGATGCAAAAGGAAGTCTTTGAAAATGGCACTTTCAATAACAGTAACAATATGTATTCATTGGTCAAGTTTAGTTTCCATCATCAAATTAATCAAACATATTTTTAGATCAACATAAAACAAGATAACGTTTAACATAAGTGTTTCATATTTAGTTCATTCAGTTCGTATGTCAATCCGTTCTTTGTAATAAATCATTAAAGCAGTTGTAAACGCACATAAATTCATAACAAACAGTTGAATGTCCTATTAAATATATTTTCACATGATTTATCTTCTGAATTCTTTTTTTTTCAGATAAATTTACGATATGACAACATAGAAACGAACAAGTTTCACATCAATGTAGCTGTTTCAGGATATATTATTGCTGACGTAAGAATAAATTTAATCATGACGTTCATTTTATACTATCAAAATTACTTTACGGAAATTAAGTTATTAGCATGTCTATATTTCATTCGCAAATGGATATACAAGATGTAATTTGCATTAAACAGTTTTATTCTGTTAGAAATACATGCATTAATGTTTTAATTTATTGATTGCTCCAATAATATGTTATACGTTTTTACAAAACTTAATATTTACATATATATTATTTATTTTACAGAAACCTGAAATAGCTATATGGACATCAGGACGTGTAACTGGAGATCTAGTTGATTCTGATGACGCCCTGGACACTCTTCGGTCTTGGAGACTGCGGGTGTCTGATTTCCCAGAACATGATCATATGATGCTTTTCACATCGTTAGTTTCACATCTTTGTTTGTTTTTGCACGATAACGACTTTTGTAGTCTTTTTCCTTCCTCCTAAATACATAAGCAATGAGGAGACATGGAGTATGTGCACATGTGACAAAGTCTATACAAGTACTTTGTAAAACAAACTAATGGAAAAACGCTTTTATTTTTTGTTCTTATCATAACATTTTTATTGTAATCATAATTTCTAGAATAGATTTTGTGATCAGAAAAGTCGTCATTTTCGCAATATATTTTAATAAAAGATAATTTGTAATCTGCTAAAATAATCTAAAAGACTGGAAGATATAAATATAAGTATATTCAGATATTGTATAGTATACCTAATGAGTAATGAGCAACATTATCTTTTGAGGAATAAAAATATTTTATCATATTCATATTTTAAGTAATAATTCCAAAACAATATTTTACGAAAGGACATGGAGTAAATGAACATGAGACCATAACACATATGTTAACTCCAACTTCAATGATTTTAATGAGCTGTATGGCCATTTCCGAAATTAATTCCTCATCAGCAGCACCAGAATCCAAACAAAGGAAATCCATAATTTAAAAAAATGTTTAAAATTCATAAAACCAAACGAAATGTATTAATATGAAAAAAAAATAGTAGAGAGAGTGCTGAATATCAGTTAGTCTATCAATGTAAACCATTATTTTAGCGACACGAGATAAAAGATATTTTTTTAAACTGGAAATGGTATTTAATGCATTTTCATCGAAGTACATCCTACATCAATTTTGACTGATCACTTTATTGAAACACAATTTTTTTCTTTTATTAGGACTGATCTTTACAGACGAAGACCAAGTGATAACAAAGTTACAGGTATTCACTGCTTGAGATGGTATTATTTTAAATTGTATCCAATTATACATAGAAAGGTTAATTAGAGTGTTATGAATAAGAAACACTGTCAATTTCACAATAACAATTATTTGTATTAAAAGTATACATAAATGAAGAAATAAGTTACTATTTATCCTTCACCAATAATCCAAAACTTTATGGCAAGCTGTCGGTGACCAATCACTTATAAGAAATGAAAATGACAAAATTTATAATCAGCCTGATTAAGACAAAGTTATATTTTAACAGAACAAATCTACAAACGAAAGAGAAGGGCAATTATTGACAATATTCAAAGGATGGATACGACATTAATAAGTTAATAAGTTTGAAATAAATCTCGGCTATTCATCCCCTTAATTTGGAATTTCATCATCAAAACTTAAATTGTTGCTAAATTATATCATGAAATGTCATTCTGAAAGCAGTAAACTTTCTACATCTACCTTTTTAATATTCTAAGATGAATTTATCCAAATTGTTCACAGAATGAATTTTTCATTATTAATGTAACGGAAGATATTTTGATATGAAATGTACAGGAATGTTTGACATTTTGCACTTCAGTGCTATTTGTTTAATCTTAATACAGCAAGGGACTATAGGAGTCTAGGATGATGTTTATTTCGCTGAACTTGATTACTCTTTATTTAGGGGCCAACTCCGACCTGCCGTTGGGTGTGGGGTTTCCTCACCGTTCATTGAAGATCTTATGGTGGCTTTGAGTTGTTATTACTCCCCTTTGGGTCGTTGTCTCTTTGACACATTCCCCGTTTCCCTTCTTTTTCCTATTGTAATTTTATGAATTTTCCCTCGATTAGAGAATTTGTTTGCTGTTAATTTCTTTAGATATATTGTATATAAATTCCCAAAATAGAAAATCCAATAGAATACACTTGATGTGGATTATTAATAGATATCAAAATAAACACAAATAATACTAAAATATATGTATAATGTTCCTTTTCTCAAATAGGACTCGCCTCGTTCAGAGCTATGTGTACAACACGTAGTGTCTCTGTGGTAGAAGATAATGGTGTATTTGGAAGTATAAGTACTGGTACTCATGAACTAGCTCACAGGTAATACTCTGCAGAACTCGTTAAGGTTACTCTCCACGTGTTATAGAACAGTAAGCATTAAAGGGTTAAATTTGCAATAATTGGCATAATATGCATTTCTTGTGTCATACTGCTTTTGTGGTGTTGTTAATTTATTAATTTTTAAGACGGCTTATGTTTATATTCAGGCATTTGTCTGTTACTTAGGTATAAATTTTCAGCATGTATTTGCTAACATGTATTAAGATTCCGTTTGAACATTGCATTTACTTCAATTATTGCATACAAAGTAGAAAAAAAGTACCGAAAATATTCATCCTGATTTATGCTAACCGCTTTTACTTATTAATATTAGCAATGGTGAGTCTTCGTCAGTTTGTGTGTAAAAAATGTCAAGTGAATTGACTGTTAATCAAAATGTGTTTAATGCGATGTTTCTACACAAAATTCGATTCTAAAAGAAGTTTGAAATTTCACGTGTTCAGACATTAATAAGAGATTCCTTGCTTTGCAAGTATTCATGTGATTATAATTAAATTTATTTTATTTTGTAGTTTGGGCGCAAGACATGATGGAACTAGCCCTAATATGTGTTCCTCATCAGAACAATACATAATGGCAGTGTCTGGAGGGATTACAAATAGTTTTAACGAACTCAACCCTTGGAAATTCTCCCCTTGTTCAATTGAGGAGCTTTATCAGTTTTTGAGTAATTTGTAAGTATGTAACTGTGCACCAGCTTTTAAATACTTGTTTGAAAGAATACTGAGGAGAAATAGGTTGTCGAAATGGCCACAAGCAGAAACTAAATTCACACTAACTTCGGTATCTTGCTTTTTTTAATAAATGTCATTAAATGACATCAGAAACAGATGCAAATTAGTAAACAGAAATTGGTATCGTTTGAAAAGAAATACCTTTGTCAATTTCACTTAATACACAACCAATGAAAAAAAAATGTATGTTCAAGGCAAAACTTTAAGAAGTTGTTCCATATCGTTTAATTGCTGATATGCTCATAACAACCTTCTTGCATGAACGTGTCTTCAAATGAATAATGAATACATGGGGGAAGTGTTATTTAGAAAATTATAAGTTTTAAAATATCTGAATTCAGTTATACAAATAATGGTAATAGAAATGGCGACAATAATCAAAAATTGCCACAAAAACCTGGGAATATTATCAGGTACTACTGTAGGATATAATATAAAATTTTCATAAATGAAATATTTATTTCAAATAACAAACCTCCGACATTTCAATGTTTTCTTTGGCTTATTCACAAATTCCTCTGCCAGGCAAGTTATTCTCTTGCATACTTTGTATTCTAATAATTTTTCTGGATAATATTCTTCTTTTAACAGACCACGTGGAAACTGCCTTACTGATGAAGCATTAATCTATGATATGGACGAGTTTAACAGAGTTACCAAGAATGAAGTTGGACAAGTTTTCAGTCCAAACGAACAGTGCAAGCAACGTGCAGGAAAAAATTCTTATTATGGCTGGGTAAACATCTTACTTAATTATATTTTCTCAAATATCTAGCTTGGTAATTTCATCTTTAAATGTAGTTGGAAGATATATACCATCTATCATTTTAAGAGTTTGGGTTTGGTTTGCTAAATAATATTCTTGTGACTAGATGAAAGTGTACTTAATATGTTGATTATATGCAATGATCACATTTATTGCCATGTGACGTGACGTATTGGCTCCTGTAGAAAGGTATTACAACCCGAGGGCGACATTATCTTTCAAGAAGAACAGGATTTTTTTTTTTGCATTATTTTTAGGTCATTGCAGTTATTTGTTCTGTAGTATTTCTTCCAAATGTTTGATTTTTATCCCAAAGTCCCAAATGTAGAGAGATGACCATATGCAGAACTTCAGTTTCAGAACATTGATGTTTTTCTTCTCACATATGCCGCTATATCTCATCAAAACATATTCTCTCGATCAAAAGCTGAAATAAACAAAGCTGAAGTTGCGATACCTGATGTTGAATTATTAAAGTACAAGTGCTGGCCCGAAGACCGTTTTATTTAAACACTTTCAATATCTAAATCTAAGAAAACTTTCTTGAACCTGCGGAGTATCTCCCTCTTGCAAAGCTTTGTCCTTAGCTAATTTTGGCTTTCTTGTTTACATATTATTGGTAGTTTGTTCTCTTTCAGATTTTACACTTAATTCGGTCGATGGATTTCCAAGTTTTTTTATTTGATCTCCCATGAAGAGACATAAGTTGTCGAAATGCGCATATGCAGAAACTAAATTCACAGTAACTTCGGTATTTTGTTATTTATTGTATTCACTGTAAGACATGTGTTTCTTCAGACTGGTTCACCTGTACTTAGCACTACTAAACAATTTGTCCGGGATCTTTAAAACAAAGTGCATTCCTACCACATCTTTGGTAAGGTAATATGCGAGAATATGGAATTAATGTACAATGAAGTTCAAATATGATACTGGTAATCCCTCTGCAATGCTCTGAGAAATACGATAGCTTCGAAGTTCTTCGTAAAATTTGTATTCTAAATTCATTTTTAGAGTTGAATAATTCGGGAACTTTCAAGTACTCATTAAAATCTTAGTGTGTTTATATATTGAAAAAGTGGTTTTATGACTCAATATTTATTTCTAACAGGGTGGAGGTCTAGGAGAATTTAGTGACATATGTACATCTATGTCCTGTAAAAGTGAAACATCAGCAAATAGCTATTTGATCTATACTGCTGCAAGAGGAACATCGTGTGGTAATAAAAAGGTAGGTAAGACATTTGATATTTGTTTTGGACAAATTCTTAACACTGTCAAAATTCAAATAACATACAGCCAAAAGCACAGTGAATTTTAACTTTAAGGGTATCTATTTCGACAAGTATGGTTTTGTCTTCACTATAGAATAATTTAAAACATTTTGAGCTTCAGAGATCAAGAGATGATTCAACAGATTATAGAAAGAATTCAAACTTTTATACGTTGATAATTTAAGGTACTTTTCGTTTGGTTGCTTGATGTGTGTTCCCATTTTTGAGATGTTTAATTTCGTGCAAGTTCTGAAATTATGACCACTGAAACAACTTAATTTATTATCCATCTTACACACCAAAAAAAATGAAATATTGAAAATGAATCCAAAATATTACCAAGAATGTGTTGCGGTTCAAATCCAAGTGAAACTGTATTTTAAATTGATATGCTTATGCACTTTTTTTGCAAATATTTTCACTAGAACATTAAAAATATTTTAATTTTAATTTTTAAGTGGTGTGTGAATGGTATTTGTACGTCGGATCGAAATGCTCCTGAAAAGGATGGTAAGTGACTACTAGATTTTGTTTATCACTTAACTCAACCTATTAAGATGGCAAAAGTAAACTTTCAAATTCTATTGAGCGAAGAATTCTACTCAAACTGTACTGTACCTTCTCAAACGTAGTTACTAATTCTCAAGACGAAAGACACTACCTACTTTTACTTTCCATTTTCGTGTTTTGTTGGTCTTGTTTTCATGTTTGTAAATAAAGATCTTTCAAAAGTGTCAAAAAAATTCAATGAACGGAATCTTTTCATAACTGAAAAATTATTACATCAAGGTTTTCGTTATCATAAACTAGTTAAAACCTTTACTAAATTTTATCATCGTTATAAATAAGCAATGAAGGGATATGGAGTAAATGCACATGAGACAAAATCTCTATAAATACATGGTAAAAAGCAATGGAACAACGCTTTTATTGTTGTTCTTCATCTTGAAGTCACCATGAGGCCTTCAACAATGAGCTTTGCCCATACTTCATAGCAAGTTCAAGACGGCCCCTAGCACCGGTTTGAGCGGAATTCATTGCTAGATGTCGAGCAATGCCACATCCATGTTTATTCCGGCCATAGATGCGGGATTGTCAACAAACATTAAGTAAACTGGCAAAGTGCTCTTACAATCACTGTCATCCGTTGCCCGACAAAAGCACCAGTTTCCCCAGCTGGTGGACAACCACAACAAATAGACAAACACAGGGCACTTATCAAGTCGAGTTTATAAATACATTTTTTTTTACAATGTTTAAAAATACAATTAATTCATAAATACAATGCAACCTGTAAACATCTAATCAAGGCTGGCATTTCACGTCCCTTATTTAACGGTAATGTTTTACATAAGAGTAAAAAATACTTAAACTCGCCTACCTTTAAATCGTCTAAGTCATAAGGGTTATAATTACGGTATTGTCGTCAAGTCATTACGTATGGCCTTCTTTGGTATTAACGTTGATTTTTTGATAGGGTCTTTGCATTTTAACTAAACACATTCTAAATTTCTAAAATCAGTATTGCATGGACACGGGTTATGTATTCCGGTATATACATGAATTCATTATGCTAAACTCCTCACAGGAAGGGATCTTGATGGAAGCTGTATACTGAGGGTACTTAACTTAATTTGTCAGTTGGTAATGGTTTTGAAGCTAGCATGTCAGTTATCTGCTAGTAGTCTGTTGTGATTTCATGTTTATGTCCGTATATTTAGTTCTTTCTGTTTCATTTGTCACAAATGACTCAGTCCTGTTGCCAATG
>MJUU01067050.1:18023-29690 GCA_002080025.1 Modiolus philippinarum | reverse complement strand
CTTGTCAGATGTCTTCAAGGATTCATTGGACCAATTTTTACTTGCATAGGTGACAATTTGATGACAAGATGCTGTTTGTAGTGGTTTATTTTAAGCAAAAACTTTACTTTTCCAATAGTCAACTTCCCTTTTCTTTGTAGCAGCATCCCAAAAGCACCGGCATACGGAGTTTACAGATCCCAGCTCAATCGCTATTCAAGAGCATCTGGTCGATACAGTTACTTTCTTGATAGAGCTCGGTTGCTCACAAATAGGCTACTTAAAAGGGTATGTTACCCAAAACTTGAAGTCATACCTCCAGAAGTTTTACGATTGACATCACCATCTTGTGGACTGCTATGGGATATCTGTTTCCCAGCTTAATTGTTGTTTCCTCTTTCGGATTTGACCTTTCTACTGGATTTGACATGTTCAACACTACAAGAAGCAGGAGATGCTAACTCTACCAGTGCGCTTGTTCTCATCCATGGGCCCGTGTTGTTCTTTTCTGTGCCGTACTCATTTTGTATCTCTGTTTCTTTGATGTTTCCGATGTTGCCATTATCCTAGGATTATTCGTTTTGGATTGACGGTTCCGTTCTCACTTACTTTTCTTGTGCTTTTTGGTTTTTGCTTAAATATTTCAAATTTATTACCGTTCTTCTGATAATATAGACGGACAAACTTGATAAAGAAGTGTGCATATCATTTGTTCATTACCATGTTGTAAAACTCTTCAACTACATATTATTGAACATGTTCAAGTTGTCCCACCTCATCCAAGATGGCTGGTAGCTCGGAATGTTCTTCTCTGAAACCACTGGACAAATTGGAGCCAAACTTAGTAACAGTGGTCCTTAATTGGCCTCTTCGTGTGTCCAGCAAGTCTGCTTCTTATCCTAGATGGTTTCCAAGGGGGAACTTTAACATCAGAACCTATTGGGAAACATATACAGAGATCTTTTATGAAAGGATATGGTGTAGATGAATATGAGACCATAACTCATATGTTAACCCCAACTGCAATATTTTAATGAGCTGTATGACCATTTCGGAAATTTAATCCTCATCAGCAGAACTAGAAGCCGAACATGGGAAAATCCATTATTGGAAACAAATGTTTGAAATGCAAAAAACCAAACGAAATCTAAATAATCAGTAATTTCAAATATAGCTAAGGACAAAACTACAATGGAGGGGATTAAACCTTAGGTTTTAGAATTTACATATATTTAGATAATAGCAATTGAGCAAAGTGTACAGATGAGATATAATATCATGTAGAAGTACACCATATCTAAAAAAATTAAAGAGCATACATCTTCTCATCTGAGACAACTTTGCCAGTTGGACCAAACTTGGTCACAACATTCCTTTGGTGCCCCCTTTTCATTACGGAAGAAAAATCAAACTCAAAACTTCCAGAAGGGTTTGGTCAAGAATCATCATATATTTCAGTAGACATCGGCAGTATCAGTGAGAGGCCAGTATGTGTGTAAAATGTTCAGGTCACTAGATCCAAAAGCTAATATTTCGGATGCAAGCAGAGTATCTTGTCGGTATCCCCTACTACGTAAAGAATGTAAGATACGTACAGGCTTTTCTGGTTCTTTAATCGGTGTCTGGCATTTTTAACAACATTTCCGTAAAAACGAGGATTGGAAATGCCCATACTAATAAGCGGTTTGCGAGTAGGACCATATATTCAAATGTTAATATCTATAATAAAACGTCTTAAATGTATTCAACAACTTATAAAATCTGTAACCCTGTGGTAAAGGTTTGGCTGTGATAGTAAGGTTTCGTTCATTAAAATCGTCAAGAGTGGAACAAGCGTAGTTGAGAAATATGCATCCCGTAGGACGAAGCTAGAGGAATGTCGTCGTCAAGGAAAGGGAAATTAGAAATAGTGAAATCAAAATCATCCCTTTTATCATATATCTTAGTTCTTATTTAGTCACGTGACACCTATCGGATGGTTTTATCAATTCTCCAGCCTCTTCGAGGCTTCCAAATTAAAAATCAAGTCTTATCATAGCATCGATTAACTATTCCAGGTTCATTGAGAATAGATAATTTATCAATGTCTTTATGTAATCGTTTTCCTGTCATTTCAACTTCTATCAGCATATTTAGAAGCCTTTCTATCGAGATAAAACAGCTTTTCGTCCTTGCCTCTGTAGTCCGTATGTGATTCAGGAGACTAGGTTTGTTTGTTTTTCGTCACATTTAACTCGTTAAACATTTTAATTCTGATCCTAATCAATCATTTAATAGTTTTATATCGGTCTAAGTTCTGAAAGTTACTTCTGTGAATATATATTCTAATATTTATTTACTAATAACTAAATACCGATGTTACTGTAAATTTAGTTTCTGCATATGCGCATTTCGACAACTTATGTCTCTTCAGTACTAAAAGAGTAGTTTTGTTTTGAAATACCAGGGCAAATTGGTTGAAGTTGCTTCTGTGAAATTCAGAATAGGGTCTACGGTCAGCTACAATTTTGTAGTCTCCCAAATGTTGCTTAGTANTTGTCTGTTTTCTAGTTAGATCACTTTATGTCTATGGGGGTCTAGGATGATGTTTATTTCGCTGAACTTGATTACTCTTTATTTAGGGGCCAACTCCGACCTGCCGTTGGGTGTTGGGTTTCCTCATCTTATGGTGGCTTTAAGTTGTTAATACTCCCTTTTGGGTCGTTGTCTCTTTGACACATTCCCCGTTTCCCTTCTATTTCATATCTTATAGGATATCTTGTTTTAGTAATTGACTTGAGCATCCGAAATATAATACTAATATTTTATTTGTCTTAAGTACTTCCATTCCAACACAACTGTACATACTTCAGCTTCATTTATATACCGAGCAAAAAAGTTTAGCAACAAGTGGCGTGAATAATAAGAGCTTCTATTTCAGATTATCAAATCTAAATTCATAGATTTAATTTTAAATTTTGAGCTGAACTAGAGTTCCACTAATCATTAGCAATAAGTCTTTCCATAAATTCTGAATATTGTTTTAATCTTATGCAAACTCGACCCTAAAACGAAAGCATTGAAAAAGAGAGATGTGCAAAAAATGCCAGATATATATATATATATATATTTTTTTTTTTTTTTTTTTGCAACAAAAGCGAATAAAATGTTTTTTTGATTACCAGAACTGGTTATTTAATGTAGATTATAAGGTGGTTCTTTCACTTTTCTGCAAAAAAAATGAAAAATGCCTATGCAAAAAAGTCAATATTAATGTTCGAACCATAATATGGATATCTTTTACACCCATACCTAACAAAGTGTAGATTTTCTAGGGTTTAGTTAAAGCAAATATCGGTACTTTTGAGCTGAGATAAGAACTTATCAGCATTTAAGCATTTTTGTTAGAATTTTGAACTGTTGAAAATGTGTTGCTACTTTTAATTCAGTATATTTTTGTTGCGTTTCACCATGAAAATTGAATACCCTTATTCTTGATATTGTTATTATTTTTCATAACAAATAGGAAAATAACAGCGGGAGACAACATTGTAAGAATTGTCAGCTTCATTGCAATTTTCTCAATTATTATGATATGTGTTTTCTTTCCTGCTTCTTTTTACACTTTTATTTTGTCTTGTTTAGAATCCTGTGTTCACGGTGACTCTCTGCGATTGTTTAAAGGACAGTCTTGTCCAGATCTGATACGTGATGACCCCAGTAAATGTTACGAGAGTTATTATCGGGAGTTCTGTTGTCAGACGTGCAAAGATATCGCCAAACCTATCAAAGGTAAGACTTTAATAGGCAGGAAATTATAGGATCTTGTCAATTGACAAATAAAATAATCAAGGTATAAAAGGTTTATATCAGGTGATTGTATTTCCAAAAAATTAAATGATGAAACGAATTCGCTGTTCTCAAATACATCGGCAAAAGAAAAAAAGGAGGAGAGTCCAAAATCAAAATTCGAAAAACACGACAATTCATATCCAATACGAATTGAGACATCATGATAAAGACAAAATAGACAAACAAAAATGAACAAAAGCGCCACAAAACTAAAGCACTAGCACTGTGAACCCTATCGAAAACATCACCAGGGAGACTTGCCAAGAATTCTAGGTATTTTATTATTATTATATTTTTAGGGTATGGTATTACAATTTTCGTTCTAACACAAAAATTTAAATTTTTATTTGTATGAGACCATAGCAAGAACATAACAAGTCTTTCAGGCTTCTGTCCGAAGAAAATTAAAGTTATCAATTTGCAATGAATGGCAAAACGAATATAAAAGTAACAAATAAGAAAACAAAATGATGCTAAAACATTGCGTCACAGCGATTTTCTCCAAATAAAAGCAAACATTAAAAACAATAGAAGAGAACGGAATTAAGCTTGTTCATTCTCACAAATCAAATCAACAGTGAAAGGATATTTAGTTAATGCACATGCAACAAAATCTCTACAAATACATGGTAGAACCAAGCAATGGAACAACTCTTTTGTTGTTGTTCTTCATCTTATAAGTCATTATAAGGCAATAACCTTTGCTTACACCCCATAATTAGCTCAAGGGGCCCTAGCACCGGTTTCAGCGGAATACATTGCAATCTAAAACTTAATTTGATACCAACGAAAATTAGTGCATTTTAACATATTTTCTTTAGAATTGCTTAGAACTTATTCCTATGCATTTTAACAGGCTGTGAATATGGAGACAAGAATAGTTTTTGTTCAACGGTTCTTGATAGACCACATCTTTGTTACAGTCAAAGGAACCAAGAAGTATGTTGTGATACATGTCAGTCTATAAATACGGGCTATAGAGGTAACTAAGATGTTTTCTTGATATTTTTGTTTGTCCCATATAAGTATTATCATATTGCATTCTGTTAAATGTTCTAAAAACGCACAGTTTATAAATATAGTTATCTATATTCGAAGTGACAAAAATGCAAATGAATATAACGAAAGGGTATTCCAGTTTTAGCTGTAACCTAAACAAAGTCAAAACCACAATTTAATTTTAACTCTAAGAAATGAAATAAAATCTAAATATTATTCGGCAGATACTGAACAGTGCGTTTTAGCTACGAAAACATTACAAACGCCGAGAATAGTAGTTTTCATGATCTCTTCCCGATCTCAGGAGAACACTGTTTTTTCCAAGACTTTTAGCGTCGTGAAAAAAAAACTGGTTACAAATACTTCAGTAAATGTACCTTTGCCATCAAAGGAACATGGATTGTGTTGTGATATAATTTGCATCTGTTATTTTAATCAACAGGTTGTGAGTATGGGGATAAGATCCATCTCAATGGTGGGAGAAGGTGCTCAAGATGGCGATGTTCAGGAAATCCAGACTACGAAAAAGCTTGTTGCCAAACATGTGGATTGATACCAGATATACCTATAAAACCTAAACCAGTGCGAACAACACCCAAGCCAGCACCAACAAACAAACCGAGACCAAAACCTACCACAAAGCCACCTCCAGTAAGACCTACAAGACCACGACCAACGCCAATCAAACCTACTACACCAAAACCAACTCCGGTCAGGCCGACAAGACCAAAACCAACGCCGATGAGACCTACTAAACCTGATCCAGTTATTCCAATAGTGCCTCCTACTAAACCTGTTCCTTCGGATAGGTTGTGTGTCTCGGAAAGTGAAACATTTGGGGCAATGTCATGTCGTTTAGTTGCAAGATTTATGTCAGACATTTGCAGTGTTTCAGTATTGAGAGATGCTTGTTGTAAGCTATGTCGAACAAAACCTGAGGGTAAGTGGTTACAAATCTATTTAATAAAATTAAAAGTATTCTTCCTGAACATTTTCTGAAATTTCATAAATAATTTTTATTTTTTATATATCTAACATTGATTTAATGTGGAGAAGGTTACAGGAAACCCTTACAATGGCCGAAAATTACAATCACGTGCCACAATCTACCAAGGAGCTGCACAGGAAAATCAATCAAAAGACAAAAAACAAGCGTAGACATCGATAGGAACCTAAAAACTTTATTGTTCAGGCATAGTGAATGATTTACGATTATTTATTTGGAGTCTTCAAAGATATTTTACAGAAGTCTTTTGAACTAATAATAAGAATGAGAGCAACCACTATCACAATACAAAAATAACATTAAAATTTTTAAACAAGGCCGATATTCAAATGGCAATAAATTTTGATCAATGGGAAAGCCTGTAGTTGAAATAAATATGTTTGTCTAATTGTTTAATGTAAACAAAGATATAGAATAAATTAACAATTAACGAATACGACAAAAGCAACCGGCTGAAGGGAGTGCCTGATTTAAAGCTTTGTGGGTAATGCCGTACATCAAAGCATTTTTGATTTCCCAAATTAATGAAGGAAAGATAACAGGAAACACTTACAATGGCTGAACATTACAATCACATGCCACAATCAACCAGGGAACTGCGCAAGAAAACAATAAAATGGCAAAAGACGAACATAGATAACGATATGAACTATCGCAAAGCATGAAAATGTTGAAGATCTTGCACCAAAATTGAAATACTGTCAATACATTTTTCTATTTATATTTAGTTGTAATTTGATCTCAATCAGCTTTTATGCATGTTTGTATTTCTGGACTTCCAAACATTTGTATTTGATATGCATTGAAGAGACATAAGTTGTCGAAATGGCAATCTACAGAAAGTAAATTTGCAGTAACCTTGGGATAACCTCGGTATTTTCTTTGTCTTATTTTCGAAAATTTTCGCAGGATCAAAAATGAATTTACACGTAGATATTTGAGTAATTTCAAAATGGTTTTTATTTTATTTTATTATTTTTCTACAGTAAATAAGTGTGCAGATATAGATATATGTACCAATGTTAAACCATTAAATTGCTACGACGATAATATAAAACAGAGATGTTGTTCAACATGCAAGTCGTTAGAAACAGGAGACCAAGGTACATTATTTATATTCATGTTAGATTACATAATTTTATTTACTAATGCATAAATTCATTTTCGATTGCATTTTCGGACATCGTTGATTTTTTACCCACAACAGTGCACTAGGGTTATTTTACATTGGCACTCATTTTTTGTGCAGTTTTATTGAATTCATAATATTCCATTATACGGGACTTCTGAGTCGTGTTCAACCAGGAGTATATTTCTGATACTATACGACAAAAATCAATACATCAATACATTGAAAGGGAATCACTAATTAATGAACACTGTTGAACCAAGCGTGGTTTATATTCAACCTAATAAATCAAGTGAGAACCGAACCGCCGATCAAAAGAACGAACAATCCATGGACAATGATAATAAATATTTTGTTTTTTATGTGGTATATATTTATTTCAGTAGATCAATAATCCAGTCACTCCGTCTCACTGGTATTTGAGGAGATCGTTTCCGCCTTCAATTACATGAGAGTTCCTATCTCGAAAGTCCCGTATTGCATTATGTTGTCATATTCAATCATACAGAATGAAATTTTCCTTTGTTTTTTTTTCGAAATTTGTATTTCAAAAATTTATCTGACATAATTGTGTACATGTATATTTCTAAAATCGAAAGAAGTAATTGTCAACGTTCAAAGAATTAAAGATCTGGGATTCTAAATGTGAGGAATGATCTAATCTTTGCAAAAAACGTGATAGAAATGAAAAATTGTGCTTTGAATGTTGTTATGATTCTGAATTTAACATAGTTAATCGATCATCTCCCTTCTTGCAGACTGCTTATATGGCGATAAATCAAGTAGCTGTGATAGATATATATTTCTATGGCCGGATTACGTTTGTACAAGACATAAAGACCGCTGTTGTGGTTCTTGTAAAAGTAACGGTAGATCCAGTAGAAGGACAACAACTTTTACGATACTGTCTCGAAGAATGGAGAATAATATAGCAAATAATCTGGACAGTTCTTCCACAAGTTCATTCAGTGAATCTGTCGTTGAACCTTCTGTCAAAACTGAAGAAAATGCAGTCGAAATAACGGGAAATGATGCACCAGTAAGAGGAGACCAAATACCGATTATCATAGAAAAGCCTAAATCAACGAAAGAAAGTGAGAAGGTCAAAAAAGACAAAAAGAAAAAGAAAGGGAAGAAATTTAAAAAGCGGGGACGTTATTCCAAAGGTAAGCTTGAATTGAAAAATTAAATCTTAATAAAGTTTGCAAATAATTGCATTTCATTAGTTCAAAGGGAGGGCAAAAGTTTCCATCACTCAGCTTTTGATCTCAAAAACCCTGGTAGATAAATTATTGTGTGTCCTTTTTCAACGGATATCATACTTTTTAATCCATTTTTGTCTAAATATTATAGTAAACATCAATATAATATTTCAGAACCGAAAAGTAAACCATGAATTTTTGTTTTAGCTAAAAGATGCAATGAATGAAATCACTCATTAATAACATCATCTTTTCGTCCCTTTCTTGTCATTACGCAAAATTTCCTCTTGCCAAAAGTTGCAAGATAAGTTTTCTATTCCAATATTGATCAATATGTACAAATGACATTTCTAAACTAAGCAAAAATACACTCAAATTTAGAACAGTGATACGTTTTAACATTGTCACCGTAATAGAATCAATCTATATGGCCGGGACATTGTCTCCGTAATAGAATCAATCTATATGGCCGGGGTGTTCTAAATTAGTCATTTGTAACACATATTTCATATACGTCACTATTTTGTTTATTTAAGGTCTATCTGATACTTCCACAAAAGGTGATAAAGACAAAAAAGATTCAAAAGGCAAAAAGCGAAAAGGTAAACATTGGAAGAAACATTCTCATGGCAAACACTGGAAGAAACATTCTCATGGTAAACGTGGAAGACGCCCACACCACCACTGAATAGCATTAATCATTTTTCTGCATGTGCCTTCTATCCTTGACACTTGCTCCTTATGCTTCTGTAGAATGCAACCGTAGTGTAGTTTTTATCTGCATGTTGTGAAGTTCTATGAATTTTGCTATAATATTTAATAAACTTTTCTGCTTTATACAATATTGTAATTATTTCCTTTCACTCTCTTTACCAATTAACACGAACTTTCTTATACACTGAAACATTTAATTAAACTCAAAACGCATACATAGTCGATGGCAAAAGATGTATTATATAGTTAATTCGTTATTTTGCACAATTAGAGACTAGCAAAGAAATCTCCAGCTCATTTTAGCAAATAATATCAAATATCGATGAAAAAGCTAAAATTCTCAAAAAAACACTAATTCATTTGAATTCATATGATGTTTAATGATATTAACATATCTTAGCAATTTTCGGAAGAAAAACAAACGGTTTATTTCAATGGAAAATAGCATACAATGACATATTTTAGCTGCGATCTATGTTGCTCAACATTTTCATTCTCTTCTTGTAACCTTGGTGCTTTCAGCTGTATAACCCTGAGCATCGCGCAAGTTGGGAATCCATGGCGGGTGGGGAGCAAGAAAATGACCTTGATATAATTTTTGTAAAGAATACCGCTTAAGTGCACGCTAGGGGCCTTCTTGGTCTCTGTTGAGGGGGTGAATAATGTTCACCTCTGGTTGAAGACCCTCAGGCGACATCAAGATGTAGACAGGAATAAAAGCAATTTCCTTGATAGACTGGGGTTTTCTATGTATCGTGTGCGTTTTTGTCACATGTACATTCACTCCATATCCTTTCATTTTTCCTACAGGAAGAAAAAAGACAGTATTTTATTATTTCATTCATTTCTGAAAGCTTAATCTGAAAGTTTAATTGAGTTATCTTTAAGCTCAAGATTGTCACCTTCCTAAAGTAAGTCAGAGAAATGCTTCATCCGTGGTTTCCTTTACTCGCAATGCAATTTTATTATTGAACGCAAATTGTGAAGAACTTCAAAAAAGTTCAAGCACTTCATAATGAGAAAAAAACTCCATCGATTGAAGTCTTCACTAGCCCCCCATTTTACTAAGTTATTTATTAGAGAAAGAAGTCATAGCTGGATTTCACAACAAGACAATGTGACTTGTGGACTCGAAAAAAGGCAAAATCACACTGAAAAACTAAAATTAAATGAGGGTAATAATTCAATTGCTGTTAAAATAAACATTTCATCTAAGTTTTAGAAATAATAAAATACCGAAATTACTTTGAATTTAGTTTCTGCATATGCATATTTCAACAACTTATGTCTCTTCAGTGCATAACAAATCATCTATGTGAAAAAGCTGATAGAGAACAACTAACCAATAGGATCTAAAAGGGAAGCCAAAATAAGCTAAGGACAGAGCTATGCAAGAGGGGGATACTCCTAAGGTTTAAACATTTTTTTCTTAAATTAGATATTTCATGTTTTCAAATAAAAACAATTCTAACAACACCATAGTATCTCGTTGAAAATGAAGAGAACTAAACTAAGCATTGAAATAATGTCTATTCAAAAAAGTACAACAATAAAACAAAATACTAACTTAACACAGACAAAATACTACTGTTATAATTGAAGTGATCGGGAATTATTATGTTGAACATTTGCCCTGTCTTCCCACAGAAAAATCGGTCGATTATCACTTTCATGATGTCGTGGTCATAGAAGCTATAAACATTTTAAATGCATATTTTGGTAAACTGCATCATCACTTGTTTTTGAGAACAAAAATTTGAGAAACTAAAACAACTACCCTAGTTGTAGAACAGATAAATATTGCTTTAACGTATCGGCGTTTAAGAAAAAAAAGAGAACTAGATTCCTTGAGCTAGCCGGCAGTTTAGCGGCGAGCACTCTTTGACCCTTCTTTCAAAATTACGTTTTGTCTTATGCTTTTTCTGTTCCAAGATAGTGGTCATTGAGTTAGTAGTCTACCTGTATTGGGTTTTATTCGCGTGTTTATGATACTATAGGGAAACGGGATAGAGAAAGGGAAGGTTTGGGTACCCATAAACCGGTTTAACCCTACCACTGGCTTTTGCTGGTGCCGGTACCAAGTCCGGCTATCCCGAGTTCCTATCGTTATTTATGTTTGTCTCTTGTTTTCATTATTGTTTTTCTGGTGCAGTTTGCTTGTAAATTGTGGCATGTGATTGTAGTTCCTGGCCATTGTAGGTGTTTGCTGTTTTCCTGTTTTTGTAAAATATTGCAAGTCTATAAACACGAGTACATTTTTGTAGCAATGGAAAGCGGGTGCTTATTATTCAATTTAAATTGCAAAAAGTATGTCTTAAAGTGTTTATCTCTGTTTTCCCTTATACCCACTCAACTCTTCTTATTTTATGAGCGTTTCATTGGAGCTAGTTTATTCCTGTTTTGTTCGTTCAAGTGTCTCTTTTTCAATTTGAATTTAATAAGTATTTACATTAAAAATAACAATTTCGCTTTATTGGTGCTTTTTGATTAATGCGAAACGGAATTCGAATTGGCAATCGTTTCATACTACTGTTTCGACATAACCACATGGAAATGAAAACTGAACATTGTTAACATCACTTTCATTTTCATTACATTTTCATGGTCAATCTAGCAAATTCAAAGCAATGAATGGCTTGCCGAAAGTTTCCTTGCAACTCATCAGAGTAAGTCGGAAGTTTATGAAATATTTTCACTGCTTTATTTTTCAAAATTTTGGATCTAATTTAAGTCGATTTCAGAGTGAATAAAACAAAATATTGTGGTTTTAAAACTCTTTCACATTTGATTAATTACACCGCAAATTC